>VDFB02166650.1:0-12904 GCA_007258455.2 Sequoia sempervirens | reverse complement strand
CCACAGGAGATACTCTCTCCTCTCCTGTACACAACGTCATGCAGCTGATGATAAAGTGTCGCCAGCAAACAAGGACCCCATGCATAAACTGTCCTCTCTCGTCGCATGCCGACCATGACATCCCCCCAGCCAATCGGAAATCCGTGGCCTCGTCGGTCTGGAACCAAGATGCCACCAATCAGAGTCGCCAAGAATGCATCAAAGCGACTGTAATGCTCCGCCAGGAAATCCCAATGGATCTCGTAACCCTCAATGCCGAGTCCGGCACCCTGATCCTGGTAGTACGCCCGGAAGGTCTGCTCGCCATGACGGGGATCGTACACGATCCGCTCCCCTCGAATCGGAATCCGGAGAATATGGTAGACGTCCTCCAAAGTAATCGTAGCCTCACCTGTCGGCAGGTGAAAGGAACAGGTCTCTGAATGCCATCTCTCGCACAGCGCCGTCAGTAAACCCCTGTTCGCCCGAATGGCGGGCATGAATGCAACATGGAATAGGCCGAGTCTCATCAGTCGTCGCCGCTCTCGCGGGCCTAGCTGATCGCCAAACCGAAAGGTCCTCGGTCTGCTCTCCCTCGTGTAAATAGGGGCAAGCTGCCTCTGCAAACAGACGAACATGACATCAGCACCTTTTTTGGACAACTGTGATCATAACAGAAAATAACTTAGGGCATGAAAGCATTAAAACAGGTTAAAGTAAAGAAAACAGGCAAATGCGTCGTAAAAATGCAATTGCGTCGCAAATACACAAATGCGTCGTTCGAAAAATCAAATGCGTCTGAACCAGTCAAGTGCGTCGCTTAATTACACTTGCGTCCCGAATAAGGCGTTTGCGTCGCCACCTGGCGAATGCGGCGCGGAATTTCACTTGCGGCATTGAAATAAGCAGTTGCGTTGCAACATAGCAATTGCGGCTTTCAAGCGGTCAATTGCGATTTGGTTAAGCACTTGCGTCGCACCAAAAATCGAATGCGGTGCAAACCGCCGGTGCGGCTTGTTTGTTCTATGCACTTGCGTCGTGACGCATCAAATGCGGCGAACGCGAAGTCACTTGCGGCTTACGCGAACGCATATGCGTCGCGGCGCATCCGTTGACTAACCTAGAAAGCATTAAAAAGCACGTAAATCGAGAAAATGACAAAGCAAGTTTAGGGTACATACCGCTGGTCCTGAGCCCTCTGGCCGTCTGAAGGTCCTCACAATCTCTCCGCGGTGCTCTGTCACTGGAATAACCATCGTAGCTGCTGTGTCTTTCGCTCTGAGCTCTCAGGATTTGCAAGGTGAATAGTGAAAGTGAATTGAGTTTTACCCCTTTGACCACCTATTTATAGGGTGAAAATGACATTTTTCAACTGCAGTCTATACTGGAGGCTCATTTCCGCCCCTTCGACCTCCCCGTAAGTTGCTTTAAACATGTCAGAATCTGAAACCGACTGCGCCGCTGTTTTTCTGACCACCAAATTGATTTATCGGGACCTTTTGCAAATTTTTCTGGCGCCAACCCAAAATTTGAAAATTTCCTGAGGGGGCAAGAATACTCCGTACCTTCACTGGGGCATACTTTGACTTAATTTTCTTTGTCACAATACGACAAGCGACATTATGACAAAGAGGGGCAAAATGTAGACACCTAAAAATGACCTAGGCCTGCAAGCTTCATTTTTACCACTTTCGTCCTAGCATAATTAAGGACATTTAATTATGTCCTTGGTCCACATTTGACTATTGATTAAATAATTCATAATTATTTAATTAATTCATGTCATTTGTTCCTCCTTGATTATTAAATAAATAAATATTATTTATTTATTTAATACATCACTAATTATCTAAAGTCTTCCTTTGATTAAATAAATTTCATAATTTATTTAATTTCCCTATACCATTTATGTCTTCTTGATTAATTAAATAAATTTTATTTATTTAATTACGTCACTAATTAAGTCCCCTTCTTCTAAAAAAATTAAATAAATTCTTATTTATTTAATTCTGTCCATTTTCCACTATAATTAAATAATTCATTTAATTATTTAATTAATCATTAGCTTTTTCTCCCATTAAAATTA
The DNA here is from genome assembly GCA_007258455.2 of Sequoia sempervirens. Classification (NCBI taxonomy): domain Eukaryota; kingdom Viridiplantae; phylum Streptophyta; class Pinopsida; order Cupressales; family Cupressaceae; genus Sequoia; species Sequoia sempervirens. The sequence goes on along the minus strand of VDFB02166650.1, from coordinate 10,839 downwards.
AATAAATTTGATTTATTTAATTTGGCCATTCTCTTGAATTTTGAATTAAAATCATTATTTAATTTCAAAATAATTCTTTTATCACATTCCTCCATAATTAAATAATATCTTTATTATTTAATTACTTGCTAGTTGTCTGGAGTAAATAAATCTTATTATTTAATTTCCCCAGCAACCTCTTTGTCCGTGCCAGCCTTATCTTCCAATTTAATTCTTGACTTTTGATTTCTCATTTAATTTCGACCGTTGATTGAATTATTTCATAATTCAATCTCCACCCTTCATTCTTACCCGTTGCCCTAATTTTGACCTAACCCTAATGCAAACAACAATATTCAATCTTAAGCATTGATCTTAGGGTTCCTGTCATCTTTTCATCCTGGCCACACGTTCAAAATTGCAATTTTTATAAAAGGGCAATTTTGACCTCATTTGCATCTCTCTCTCAGTCTTTAGCTCTCATAGCTCATTTTGACTTCTTGCATTCTTAGTTTATGTCAATTTGCTGTCAACTTAGGTCATAGTCATTAACAGTCATAGCCATTTTAGCTCAAAGTAGGGTTATTTTTATTTTCTGCAAATCCTTCAACACTTGCATAGGGCTTAGTCTTTGGTAATAGTTGCTCATAAATCTGAGGGCATTGTTGTTTATCTGCAAGCTAGGAGGTGTAACAGAGGTTAATCATGGAAGGTGGAGACATAGGGTAACACTATCCCTTTTGTCTTCACCCCACTTCCATTGGTACCATATTCTCCACCAATAATTTTAGGATTTTCCCTTTATTACAAAGTGACACACCGATGATAATGTAACAGGCCGAACATTGAATAAAGGATTTTTCTTGGTTTCGTGTGAGGTCTGGGGGTAGGATATTATCATGGAGATAGGTATATATGTCTTAATACCAGGGGGAGGCAGGACCTACGATATCACACACCATATCAATCTCAGGAAAATCATACACTGGGATCAAAAGTTGTTCGACAAGGAACTCACATTCTGTCTGGTCCTTAGGCATGTCAATCAGGGAACCGATAGTGGCCATTGCATCTACTTCTTTATTCTATACCTGAGGAATTTGGTCAAATTGTAGGGTAACAACTTATCATCCTTTGTGAGGAATTCATCATTAACATGCTTGATGACTAATAAGGAATCACAAAAGACTTTCAAATGAGTTATATGCCACTGTTTTGCAATTCAAAGGCCAATGAGGAGGGCTTTGTACTCTGCGATGTTGTTGGTACATGAGAATGCTATCCTGAATGATTTTGGAATGTAGTCACCTTGAGGGGTAACTAATAAATCACTGCGCCTGATCCATTATGCGTGTATGAGCCATCAAAACACAGTGTCCAAGCTGGTGCTTCTATAACTGTGTAGACTTCTTCATCTAGAAATTCAGTGTCCAGAGGGTAAGCATCTACTAATGGTGCCTCAGCCAAATGATCAGCTATGACCTGTCCCTTTATGGCTTTCCGTTCCACATACTCTATGTCAAATTCATTTAGGAGCATGACCCACTTGGTCATGTGGCCAGTCAGAGTGGTTCTAGATAAAAAATACTTCAGTGGATCAATTTTAGCGATTAATTTGACTGGATGGCTAAGTATGTAATGTCAAAATTTCCGTGTGCTGAAGACTAGTGCGAGGCAGGCCTTTTCCATGCGGGAGTAGTTTAATTCATAGCCAACCAATGTCCGACTGATGTAGTAGATTGCCCTCTCTTTCGATGATTCATCATGTTGTGCCAACAATGCCGCCAACGCGACTGAAGTGGTAGAGATATACAGCAGGAGGGGTTTCTCTGGAATAGGTGGCATCAAGATCGGAGGATGAGCTAAGTATTCTTTGATCTTATCGAAACCTATTTGAAACTGTTGGTTCCATTAGAAGGTGGAATCTTTCTTCGGGAGATGAGTGAATGGCTGACACTTATCCACGAGCTGGGCTATGAACCAACGGATGGATTGCATCTTCCCTTGGAGGCTTCTTAACTATTTCATATTGCATGGGGGTGGCATGTCCAGAATAGCCTTCACCTTGGCAGGATCAACTTCAATACCCCTTCAAGAGACTATAAAACCCAACAGTTTTCCTGACGTAACCCCGAAGACACACTTTTTTGGATTTAGTCGCAGCTTGTAATGCTCTAACAGTTCAAAGATATTTTTCAGGACGGTAGGATGTTCCGCTCATGTTCTCGATTTCCCTAACAAGTCATCAACATAATCCTCCATGATGATATGGATGAGGTCATGGAAGATGGCCGTCATTGTCCTTTGATATGTTGCCCCTACATTTTTGAGACCAAAGGGCATAACATTGTAACATAAAGTACCCCAAGGTGTTGTGAAGGCAGTTTTGTGTTGGTCTTCAGGTGCAATTCGAATTTGATTATAACCAAAGAAGCCATCCATAAGGGATAGCATCTCATGTCCTGTTGTGAGGTTGACCAACATGTCAATGTTAGGCAAAGGGAAGTCATCTTTTGGGCAGGTCTTGTTAAGATCCCTGAAGTCTATGCAGATCCAAATGTGTCCATTTGGTTTGGCAACTGGTACTATATTGGAGATCCACTCAAAGTAGTCAATTGGTCTAATAAAACCTGCATCTAGTAACTTTTCCAATTCCTTCTTGACTAACAATGCTACCTGTGGATGCATCTTGCAGAGCTTCTGTTTGACAGGCTTGGCATCTGGGTGAACATCTAGATGATGAACCACTAAGGTGGGGTCTAAGCCTGGCATGTCTGAATATGACCAAGCAAAGTTAATGATTCCCTCTTGGAGTAGTTGCACGATGACTGGATACTCTTGCTCTGAGAGTGACTTAGCTACATAGGTGATCTTAGGATTTTTAGCAGTACCCAGATTAATTTCTTGAGTCTCTTCAATTAGAATAGATGATCGGGAAGATAACTGAGTTCCCACAAGGGGAAGATGAACATCTCCATCTTCCAGCGCCTCTTCGAGGTTTTTTCCATTGGATGTGTCCTTTATTTTTACTTTTTCAAGGTCAGGAAGTGCCTTAGGGAAGTTTTCACTAGATGATCGCTTTTTATTTTTACTTTTCTTATTTTTGCGACTGGAGTGTTCATCCTCCCCCAATCCCATGAGATTGACATATGTATCCGCAAACATATTGACAGGTGTGCTATTATGTAGGTCCCAATCAATAAGCTCAAGGTGACGAAGGGATAGGCTAATGGTACAAACAGATAGGCATTTGAACATGGATGATAGGTCGGTATGATCGACGTCATCATATGTACATATGATGGATTCCTCCTCAGGTATGTCTTCCAATGAGCTATCACCCATGACAACACTATTGGAAGTATTAGATGATGTTGCAGGGCCTTTCTGGTTTTTGTCGTATCTGATGCCTATGTTCTTTGGTAGCTTTGATGTATCAATAGGCTGCAACTACCCCTGTTCTTCTTAACCTAGGCCCCTACCTTGGTAGTTATAATTTTCTGCAAACTTAGCTAACCAAGGATATGCTTCCTAAAAATATTCCTTTAGGGGAGGATCTGGTTGGGGTTCTTCTCGGTAGACCCATTGGCTTATATCCTCTTTAGGTACATCTGTCTTGATACTAGGGGACCTGAAAGTGGTGGTAGGGATGTTTTTACCACTGAAGGTGACAATATTGTCTTCCTTTGGAGTAGCATGTGAAGGTTGACCATACTCATGTGGTCATGGCGGCATGGTTGCTATATTAAGAGCAGTCTACATTTCGTATTCACCACACCCTTTGTCAATGATCTGGACTTTTGTGACTGTAGGATCAAAGGTGGGAGATGGAGTGGTTGTCATGGTGGAGGGTGGATTAGCGGATGATGACTAAAATGCCCCCATTTTGACCCTGGGACAATAATGTAAATGGGGAACTGACGCTTCTAAAGCGTGGAAATATTCAAATGGTTGGGGGTCAGCATAGACGGTGACTTATTGTCTGTTGAATGGGAATTTTAGGCGTTGATGGTATGTGGAGGGGATGGCTTGCATAGCATGGAGCCATGGACGGCCAAGGAGGAGATTATATGGCAAGTCCTGATCAAGGACATGACAGGTAGTGTACTGAACCACGGGTCCCACTTGGATAGGAAGACTGATAATTCCCTCTGAATTCCTTTCTGCATTATCATAGGCTTTGATCGTGATGGTCTAATTACTTAAATCTACCTGAGTATACCCCACCTATTTTATGAATTTTAGAGTACACAAATTGAGGGAAAAGCCATTATCTACTAAGACCCTTTTTATTTTATGGCGAGAAACCATGACTTCGATATGCACGGGGCGATTATGATTGACATCGATATTTGGCATGTCATTTTGGCTGAAGTGGAGTTGATAAGATAAAGGCAGGTGTCCTACCAAAGCTTGGAATCATGTGGGGTCAATGTCATTAGGTACATGGGTGTCCTTCAAGGCTCTGTTGAGGATTTCTTGATGTACAGGAGAAGACTTAAGCAAATCCAAAATAGAGATATGAGCAGGGGTCTTTCCTAAGTGATCAAGCATGTTGTACTAGGAGCTTACAGGAGATGATTGGGCAGGTGCGAAGGCTGCAGGTATAGTGATGCGGGCTCGTCATGTAGTAACAACACACTGAGGGTCTTTGGCTTTGACATGTATCATAGATACACAGGGTTCTACCTGCTCAATGTAATGAATAATACCCTCATAATTGAGAGGTACATTCTTATAGCTCATGTTATTTGTGCTGTTGTCTTGGGGATTACTATTGAAGGTGCTTAGGCCTTGATTATGGTTTGGAAAGGCATTTTGATATATCTGCAATTGAGCATTGGATGACGAAGCTTGACTGGTGTCAACCTTGATATCTCCTCGATCAATGAGATCTTGGATATATTTTTACAGACCCTAACACTTATTCAAAGAGTGTCCTTTGATTTTATGGAACTCACAATATTCATTTTCCCTAAACCATGCAGGCTTGGGCTTGGATTCGTCAAGTGGCTTGGTGATAGGATATGTGATTGGATAATTGATCTGTAACAATTTATTGAAGACAACACTCAGGGGTTCTTCTAATTGAGCATACTGACGTTTAGTGTTCCCCTAGTTGTTTTGATTTGACTATTGAGGAGGATGAGGTGCCCCTTGTGGTACATATATGGCATTAGGTATAGATGGTTGTTGTCTCTAGGATGTATTAGCCACTTAGACATGTTTAGTATTAGTGACACTGTCATTTACTGTGTTCTTCTTCTTGTTCCAAAAACGTGGCTTGTCATTGAATGACCTTTCTTTATCCTAGTTATATATTTTGATGTGCCCTTTGGCAACAAGGGCACGTTCAAGGATAGGTCCCTTTTCCACTAGCTCCGCGAAAGTGGTGATACAATGTAACCTAAAGTTATGAGCCATGTCGGGATGAGAGTTCTCCATGAAGAGGGTGACCATGTCCTTTTCTTTTAGAGGGGTCTTCATCTGGCTTTCCAACACATGCCACCTTTGAAGGTAGCTAGCAAAGGTTTCACCCTCCCATTGTTTCTCTTTGAGGAGATCTAAGGTGTCAGTGTCCTCCAAATTGAAGGAGAAGTAGGAGACAAAAAAATTTGACAGGTCTACAAAAGATTTTATGGACCCTCTTTCAAGGGTCATGAACCACTCTAGGGAAATGCCTGTCAGGCTCCGCAGAAACAGGCGCAAGAGATAATTGTCATTGTGCATGACTTCCTAACACTGGGAGTAGAACTCTTGCAAGTGGGCCTTAGGATCTTTGTTCCCCCTGTATCTCTCAAATTTTGGTATTTCAAAATGCTTAGGGAAGCGGATCAATGAGATGGAGGGGTCAAATGGATATGGGCATATGTCCTCGAATTTGAATGATTGTTTGCCATTCCTTGCCTAAAGATCTTTCAGAGTGGCTTTAATTTCTAGCAAATCTGAGTTGACTGGTGGCTGGTTGGATGGATATAGATAGTAGGACGACAGAGGATCCTACTGAGAGAGTGTTGGATTGTTGAGGTATGGGTTTGGATGATGGAGTGATGACATCCCTTGTTGGTATGTCAGGGGATTTTGTTGATACATGGGTTGTTGTTGCGAGGTATAGTACGGATTCATTTGATAAAAATGTGGGGTAGGATACTAAGGAGCTTAGATGTGATGTTGCAGGTTGACCTATTGATATTGGGGGTATTGCTGTGATTGTTGGGAGGCCGCATAAGGTGGTTGTTGTTGGGATTGTTGTTGGTAATAATGATGTTGTGGTGGTTGTTGATGTGATGTGAGATGTTGCGTGGGCCGAGACGGGATGTTGTATTGTGTTTGAACTCGTGGTCGTAGGATGGATGTGAGGAAGGGGGATATGGTCTGAGTGGGAGGTCGAGACGGATTGCTTTACGACTAGTATGGTGGTTGTTGTGAGGAAAATAGTGGTTGTTGTTGTTGGGGTGGCTGAGATAGCGTAGGGGGATTTTTCAAGGGAGGTTGTTGGGCACCGAAGAGGACATTCAGAGGTGGTAAATTAGACTGGGGGGGCTGTGGAGATGCATACGAAGGTGATGGTAAGTTTATGCCCCCGGAAGGTGGAGGTAATGTAGTGAAAGAGGCGCCCCCAATGTTGGCAGGAAGTGGATTTGAAGGGGGTGGTGCCAGTAGCATTAGTGGTTGTGGTTGCGAGACGTTTTGTGGCATGCCAAAGGAAAAAGGATCATTGGGATTAGTGGTTTGGGGTGCCCCTATGACTGAGATTGTGGGATGTGGGGGATTTCCAACGAGATATAGAACAACGTTGCTAAATTCAGGTTGATGCCAACCTTCTACGGAAGGAACATTGGGGATGTATGAACTACCTAGTACGTTGTGTGAACCTTGGGGTATATTAGGTGCAAAACCACCATACTTGGATAGGTCGATACCTGATGGCAGTTTGACACCCTTGTCAATTAAGTGAGCCAAGATTTCTTCATCGTGTTTTTCAAGAAGGCGATCTGTCATTTGCACATTGATCGGGTTACTAAAGTGTTCCTCAAATAGAATGTTGGGTTGAATGACCATGTTTTCATCCCCGGGGGGTGATGTGTTTTGACCATCAATATTGGATTGTGATGACTTTCCATTGTGTGGATCCCGAGGGATGTTCGCACTATTATTGGGATCTTGTGAGGCATTAGCTACATTGTTTGGATCTTGACGGATGTTTGGTTGGAATTGTTGTTCAGCCATTTTCCTTGTTTGTGACCGGGTCTCAACGGGCATGCAAGATGATATGACGGATTAGGATGACCTTGGTGATGAAAGGATTGATTTGATTTGATGATTGGTTAGCCGCCGAGGCTAGGGCTCGATGAAATTGATTCAATTTGACCAAAGTGGACTGGGTTGATCGGTAGATAATGAGTCGATCTGGATTGGATGATATAATTATTCGATTTGGATTGATGATTGATTAGAATGAATGATAGTGATCAGAATCTGAAACCAAGTTCAAGAGTGATCCTTGGTAATGCTAGGTGTTGATTAATTGATCAAAGGGGCAGTGTACGATAACGGCACCGCATCCAACTTGAGATAGAAGTGGATTGATTGGGCCAACAAGGACGAATGACTTAGGACAGATTACGATCCGAAGTTGGTTTTGATGGATGACAATTAGAGATGAACACCTAGGTCAATTTGGATAACCGCTCTAATGAGGTTTCAATGGGATACCGATGGTCTGAAACGTGGAAACGATAATCAGAACGTGGGTTTTGAATGGGTGAACGGATGCACGAGCTAAGGGGATGAATGTTTAGGATGGCGAATGGATTCTCGAAACGAGTGTACAGATGTCTGAAATAGGGAGATGAGTGATTGAGACGGCGGAACGAGAGTCCTGAATCACAAAGTGGATAAAAATTTTGATCGGTCAAGGGTCAAGTCTGCCCCTGTGAAGGGCAGGTCTACCCAAGGAGCAAAAATTGGTCAAATAAGGTTAAAATAGGCCTGAAAGAGGTTGGTCAACATGTCAAATCCGCCCCTAAGTGGGTTAGGTCCACCCAAGGAGTAAAAATTGATCAAACAAGGTTGAAATAGGCTTGAAATAGGTGGGTCAACAGGTCTAGTCCGCCCCTAGATGGGTCAGGTCCGCCCAAGGAGAAAAATTGATCAAATTAGGTCAAAATAAGCCTGAAAAAGGTTGTTCAATAGGTCAAGTCCACCCCTTGGTGGGTTAGGTCCGCCCAAGGAGCAAAAGTTGGTCAAAAATGGCCAAAACAGGCTTCAAAAGGATTGGTTTATAGGTCAAGTCTGCCCCTGGATGAGGGAAAGTCCACCCAAGGAGAAAATTTTGGTCAAATTTTTCACAAGGGGGGAAAATACGGCTGTTTGTTGGGAAAATCTGGTTGTTTGTGGGGCAAATCCAGCTATTTGTGGGTCAAATCCAGTTGTTTGTAAGGGAAAATCTGGTTGTTTGTGAGGTTTGACTTAATTTTTGACAAAAAGACTAAGGAAAAGGACTCAAAACACAACAATCATCAATCAAAAGACTATGGCTAAGTGAAATAAATCAAATAATCATTGGTTTCGCACAAAGAAGACAATTCAGACAGTACGAGCCTAAGTCTAGTAGAAAGGGTATGGTTGACAAAGTCCTCTAATCTAAGATGAACATGGTTACTAGGGAGTCCTTGATATACACCCGGTACGTGAGGCCCAAACTGTGAACACCAGCCTGTTACAAGCGTGAGTCGAGAACCTAAAAGGCTCAGACCAACTCTTCACATCATCTCGATGCTTCGCCAATTACAATGTGGTTGGATTGAGGTACAGCTTTCGCTCTCCCCCCCTTTAAATACCTCGCTAGTATGCGTGGTTGGAATCATCCCTTAGGGTGATGAAATCCCCAATCAAGTCTCGCTAAGAAAAGTAAAAAGGGGGGACTCAAAAGACGTGGTAAGCTATGATTTCTCGTCACCCAGGATTATCGAATGGCGCAAGGGGATTGGATATGTCAAATAGCTCACCCAAAAACATGGCAAACAAAGTTGATTGACACCTCCTAGTTACACTATGTACCTAAATTAGGGGTTAAAAACCCTTAAAACAACAAAAAGATTGCTAAAATTTGAAATTTTATTGCTAAAATTTGAAATTTTACCTTCTAGAAAAAAGTTGTCTAGGAAAAATCTGCCTGTCTATGAGGGAAAATCTTCCTGTTTGTGAGGGAAAATCCGCCTATTCGTGAAATTTTTTCCAAAAACAACTTCTGGGGTCTGTGGAGGCCAAGTCCACCCCTGGGGAAGGTCAGGTCCACCTATGTAGGGTGGGTCCGCCTGTCTGTCAGGTTAAGTCCGCCCCTATAGGTTGGGTCTGCCCCTCTATAACATGTACCTGCAAAAAGTCAAAAAATAGAAAATGTGAAAGTAAGAGACCCCTTTGTGGGTCCCACCGGGCGTGCCAGAAATGTGATAGGGCGAATTTAGGTGCTAGAATACAAGCAGGAAACAAAAGAGTTCAAAATAACACTAAAAACAACCTACACCTCAAGATTAGCCTATTTGGATTCAATACAAAATAAAGAAGACAAATGAAACTTTTTACCTTGTCTCCAATCGATCTTTTGGTTGGCCCTTCAGTTTTCGGTGTTGTATGCTCCTTGGATGGCACAATATGCAAGCTAGATGATGATATGATAATGGATGAAAGTGGATGCAAGTGTAAAAATGGCTTAGTATGGATTCTAAAAAAAAATTGCAAGAGTTTGGCTACAATGCATGATCTCTCCAAAATGAGAGAAAAGAGGGGGTATTTATAGAGAATTTGGAATTCTCTAGGGAAATGCATGGTCAAAATTGAGCCACCAAGATCAAGATGTAGGGCTAAGGTGAGTTGAGAACTCACAAGCCCTCACATCTTGACATGTGGCATGTGAAGTGGCTCAAAAAATGAAGTGGACATGAGGTGGAGTGGTAGTACATGACATGGATGGGGTACATAGTACTTTGGGATTGGTACAAGATCTCCTCATAAAGGAGGTACTTGTCCCCATGTGGGTGAGAGGACATATGGGGAATTAAAAATTCCTCAAATATTCTCATGGGGATGAGAGAAGGAATTTAAAATTCCTTTAAATGCATTAGGGGATTAAATGTGAATTAAATTAAAAATTCACATTGGGAATGGAGATTCCTTGTTCAAAAAGAGAAAGCTTTTAATGAAGTTGACTAAGGACACATTCCATAAATGATATGGGGATTAGAGATGACCTAATTATATGATTAAGGTTGTGCAAGTACTTCATTAGACTAATTAAGGACTCATTAGAGGCAAGTGGGAAATTATGGAGGATGGGACCCTAATGATGATTAGGGGTGTGCACATCTTAATCATAAATTAATTATGACTAAGAAAGAGGGTTAGATTGCTAAGAGGGATTAGAGACCAACTTGCAAAAGTTGGAGGATTTGACAATGAGAGAGAAAATAAGGAATTTAAAAATAAATTTAAAATTCCCAAAAGATAATATAACCAAATTAAATAAAGTGATGCATTTATTTAATTTGGAGAGGAAAGAGGGGAAAAGTATTTACTAAATTAAATACTTTGGGAAACCTTATGCAAGATACATAATATTAATTAAATAAATGGTTTAATTAATACCAGCAAAGAGGACGATTTAAGGGAGCAAAGGGATGATTAAGAAGATGACTTTGACTATATGGAAGTGGTCAAATTTGAATGTCTACAGATGCGTACGCCACTTTTCCTTCTGTGTTAGCTAGTTTTATTAGAGGGTTCCTTTGTCTTGACCACAGGTCAAAGGGACTCCTAGTTGGATGGGGGAGGATCCTAGAGAGCATGATTGCTCATGGC
>VDFB02166649.1:0-28228 GCA_007258455.2 Sequoia sempervirens | reverse complement strand
TTTTTCAAGCAATTAAGTGTTGAAAGGTGGTCAACAATTCAACAAAGTGTTTCAAGTCAAATCAATCCTATTTCAAGCTTGGAGACAACCTATAGTCCATTTTCTACAAATTTGACTATGTCAACCCGATAAGAAGACAAGTGCAGATATGGTGCTACATAATTGGTCCCTAATTTAATTTTGGGAGAGTAATAATTAACCATCAGTGGTGAATGAGCCCCACCTTAAGGTTGGAAAACTATATTTTGTCAGATTTTTGATCCTGATAGTCAAAAACTAGTTTTTAGGACTTTTTTCCAGTAGTAGGATTGATTCACCATTAGTGGCGAATAAGTCCCACTAGTTATTTTCATTGATTTTTGTTAGAATTAACGACACTCAAGATTCAAAATTTGCTACCCAGGTGCACTCTGATTCAACCTTCTTCATTTCTATTTTGTATTGGTTCATGTTTTAGTTCATGCTTCCATACCAGATTGTGTTTTTAAGCATTACATGTTTCTTATATTTTTCATTCATAATCAGTCAATTACATTGCTTAGTTGCATTTAGATCATTTCATTTAGTTTTAATTACACCACACATGCATTAGATTGAGTGAACCACATTGATTTTTAGTGGGCTTTATCTCTCTCATTTTAGGTGAAACATACTAAGAGTGCAAGAGTAGCCTATAAACCTCATTCCCAAAAATCTATAGTTCAATGACAGAGTATTAGCATATTTTTTGTCCAAGTCAATTGATAACACCTTTGGCATCCTAGTCTTCAATAAGTTGGAGAAAGCTGAGAAAAAATTCACAAACGAGGTGTTGGAAACATTGTTGTCGTTGCACCAAAAGATCGACCTGTTAATACCCGATATAGCTATGATAGTTAATAGATCCACATGAGCTGGTTAGGCCATGTCATGAATCTCGAGGGGAGTGCTGAGCATCTTCCAACAATATCCTCTACAACTTTACCCAAGGGGATTTGAACCAGCCACCTTTGGATCTGATACAAATTGTTGGAAACAGAGTTGTCGTAGTACCAAAAGATCAACTTGTTAATGCCTAATACAATTTTGAGAGTTAACGAATCGAAAAGAGGTAGTTAAGCCATGCCACAAATCTTGAGGGGAGTGTTAACCATCTTCCAACACTAGGTATGCCAACTAGATCCCACCGGTTGCAAATGAACAATTGACTAGAATTGGTTGAAGGAAAAGAGAGGAAGTGCTACCAAAGTCCCTCAAATGCTATACACAAGTGACTTATTTGAGGTTCACCATGATCTGGTCACACTCTTAAGTAGGGTAATGGGTTTCCACAACGGCATTCTTTGAGAATTATCTGTTTTAATTTATAGAAGAGATCCTCGAGGTAAAGACCCAGTTCCATTGGGAAAAAATGGTTAGTGACAACATGAATCAACAATTAATGGAGGTAAAGAAGACCTCTTGTTTCTATATGAATTCATATTTTGTCTACCTCCTGTTGGCCAAGTTCCCATATAAAGGATTGTTCTATGCTAGAGAATTACGAACCAAGTAAGGACAACTGAAAGTATATGATTGCTACCCTCAACTATAGTATGGGAACTTTAAGGAGTACAAAAGAGTAAATGATTCCTTCACCTGGCATAAAATTAGACTCTTGGGAGGAGATTTTGAGAGAAGGGTAACACACAATGCAAAATACTTCATGAAGGGTTTTGGATATTTGTTCATCCAATTTCTGAAGTTCACTTACATTAGGGCTGAGGGATTCTTAGGAAGACCTTACAGGTTACCACGTTACCCCAATGACAATATTATCATGTTTGAGGTAACTCAATAGCTACAAACTTCCCACACCTTATTAAGCAATAAACACAGAGTAGGAGTCCCATATGCCATCACTCTTGGACATGGAATGTATGCTTGCCCCGCTATCCCATGTCCATAATACTTAGAGAAGGATTTAGCTAAGTTTAATCTTGAACTTCATATAGACATAGGAGGAATAGACCCCAAGGGTAAGTTGAAGAAATGGGTTGGGAGAGAATATGCCCATCAACCTCATGTTGAATAATATTGGGTGAATTGCAAGGATGACATGGAGGTGTGGATGTGCCATTATATGAGAATGACCCTCGTATTTGTGAAATCAATCAATTTGTTTTAAGTTCTAGACCAAGTTGTTGATGATGACAAAATAATAGATGAAAGATATCCATGGTTCCTTGATGAATGTACCTTTTTCGATGAGATAATGTGCCAAAGAGGAGGTCACTAACCTAAATGTTTTCACTCACCCTATGGAGAACAAAACAAAAAAATGGCTAGAAGAACATATTTCCAAATTAAAGGAATAATGTGTTGAGCTTACATACGGGGAGCTCATGGATGACGTGAGCAATTAGGTTGATAGTGGTGCTACTGTAGAATCCTCTAGTGAAGAACCAAAATTCCCACCTATTACAAGATCCAAAAAGAGGAAGGAGGTTCCTAAGTGTAAGCCTGAGCATAAATTCTATACCAAAAGGACAATATAAGGACAACCTCAACCAAAGAAAGGAATAACAAGAACCTTTGTCTCCAATCATCCAAGAGGAAGAGCCCCAACACAAAGAAGAAGAATCTGAGCAACCTTGCTCTGCACTGTTCACCATCTCCACTTCCATCGTGCCGCTGTTGCTACCACCACTTTTCCTTCTCCTATGTAATCTTTTCCTATCTCATCTCTACCTACAGTGGACATCTTTTTCCAACATTCCTCCACCTCTCTAGTGGCTCTTGTGGTAGTGTTGGACACTTCTTCCTCCACTATTTCCTTGCTATCAACTTCTTCACTACCACCTCCCTTGCCTACTGTATCTGCTTTTCCTCCTTCTCTAGTGACAAGAATTATGGAAATACCCACTTTTTCACACACCATCACAACTTATATGCAAAATATACCGACTAAAATTTCTAGGGTAATTCTTGACCCCAAAGACTAGACATTTATGGCCCAACTTGATGCTACGTTTTTGCTTCCTCCACCACCAACTAAGCCACCAAAGATGGAGGTGACACTGTTGATCTCTGAGGAAATGGAGTGGATCAGTGCAAGGAAACCCGAGGGAGCTTTAAAATATATTGTTGATGAACCCAAAGATTCTAACAAAGATGAATACATTGAGCACTTATAGGAAGGATTGAATGTAAATATTGATAAGGTGGCCTTTGATGAAGAAGCACAACAAAGCTTCAAGGATGAAGGAAATGACAAGCTCAATGAGCCTTATGAGGTTGAAACCTTGGATCAAGAGGAGGAGATGCTCTAGAAAAATAAAGATGTAAGTGAAGAGGCTATCCTAGAGGGACACAACCCTAAAGGGGGAAAAATTGATATTGATACAAAATGTGGATATCCTAGGGTAACCTTCACAAACCAGCCAAGATGAAGGCCTTAGGCAAGAAGAAACATTGTTGGTAGTGGAAATGTGTCTTGAGAAAGGGCTAGAAAATAAACAAGAAGAGAGCATTAAAGGGAAAGATGTTGAGCCTAAGAAAAATGTAGACATCGAGAGTGAAGAGGATAAAGGGACTTCCCTACAGCAATAGGATCTCACTGAGGAAAACATAGCCTCCACTAAGCAAGAAAAAGGAAAGGCCGCATAGAATGAAGACTCAGATGAAGAGGAATATGATGATGGAAAGATTCCTAGTGATGGTGAGGATGAGCTTCAAAAGGAACAAGGAGAAGAAGGAGGTGATCATGAATCACCCAAGGGTCAAACTAAGATTCCTAACTAGCTGGAGTGGCAACTGAAGAAGAGGGCTCATATGACCATGAACCTTAAAGCAAGGCTAGAGGCAATAGTATCCAAGGCACAATCAAAAACTAGAAAGGAGAAAATGCCCAAAATCAACTCTCACATTATAGTGGATTGCTCCAAATCCTAGACAATACAAATTTCCACCCTTGTGATAGAAAAATATACAAGCACCATGCAAGGTCAAGGCTACAACATATCCACCTCTAATGTAGGTCCAGTGACCCATGAGTAGAATACTTGTGACTTACAAGGGTCAATGGTCACCATTGTGCAACAAATGAATAAGGACTAGTCCATGAAAGAGGATTTAAAAGCACAAGTGGTGAATCTTACCACCTACTTCCAACAATGGAAGTCAACAAAAGAAGAAGCTCTAGAAGAATCATCAACACTCCCCTCATTGATTTTGGAAGAAGATATCAATAAAATAGAGAAAAGGAAGAATTGGACCAAGTCCATGACCAACTAGTTCAACAAAGTGGTATCTATTGGTGACAAAGCAATCAACCATGCAGTCACCATGTATAATAGATATTGGAGCTTGGGAAAGAATATAGAAGACATGATGAACATTTGTAAAGAATTCCTAGAGAAGTATAAGATCACTTATCCTAATTTGGAGTATAGACTTAAGCTTCCACAAGATATCTGCGAGAAGGAGCTAGGAATCACAAAAGAGGACCACTGGTTGGTAGAAACTTGGTTGATGAACTGAGACTACAAGAAAGAAGTTCTCAAGAAAGGTCTACATGACCTTGAGGTTGATCATGAATGGGATACTTAGCATTAGACAGATAGTGTAGAATATTTAAGGTTGATGACTGATTCTGAGGTGCCCACCCCTGAATTAGATTCAGAGAAATTCAAGCCTTTGTTCCATCAGAAAATGGAGCAAGGGGCTGGTGAAACCTTGTCACCAAACTAAATGGATTTTTCTATGAGGGTCATCATTTAAATAGAGCAAATGATTGAAGCCACCTCAAACTTTATGGAGAATCAAAAAATAAATTATTGAAAGAATTAAGAGGATGTCCTTCCCAATCCTCAAGTTTGAGCTTTTTGAGGAAAAAAGGGTCATAGCTATGTTTGGAAAGTTCGTTGAGTATGCCAATGCTCTGAAACTAGTACGAAATCCCATCATAAATGATGAATACTTGTGAAAATAACTATAAAGGATGACAACCAATAAAACACAAAACTGCTATAATGTCAAGGCCACTAAATGACAAAATAGGGAAAAAGAAAACCATGTATTTTATTTTTCTATATATTTGGGGGTAGGTGAAACCCTCATATAAAATTAATCTAAGCCACACAATGTAAATGAATCTTGTCCATTCATTTTTCTTTTGGAAAAATATAAATAGGGGTCTCCTCTCATTTTCAAGGAGACAGATGAGTTGTTGTGTAAAGGCATGTTGCAGTCAATTAATGAGAATAGCATTGGTTGATGGATTCTTGTGTTTTCTTCTCATGTCTGCATGATTCATTCTCCCAATATTAGATTTTAGCTTTGATGTTCATGTTTTAAGTTGCTTTTAGTTGTTATTTCATGCCACACTTTAATGGTGAAGAATGCTACGGTGTTCATATCTTCCTTGGTCATACTTTTTGCTATCTATTGATGATAAGCAATAGTGTAAAGTTAGTCTGAGAATTGTTCATATTTTTGCACTTAAGTTAATCTATTTTCATGCTTTAATGGTGGGTGGATGGTTGAAAATCTATAGACCTTAGAATATTGCACTAGTTTCATGAGACTTTAGGTGACCCTTGGTTAAGTGGAACTTAGTCTTAGGAAGGTTGTCCATTGTAGCATCCTACATTATTACCATTCAACATTAGTTGTAGGTCTAGAAAACTTCTTATCCCTTTTTCCATTTGAATTTTCTTTAAAATTGAAGTAAAACAAAAGTTCTAGTGTCATCCAAAAGATAAATCAAATGACAAAGATGAAGGTTTAGATTGTTGTCCTAAACTTGTAGTAATTGTTCTTCATTTATAGAATTTACAAAAATCCTTTTTCCAGACCCAATTCCTCAAAATTATTGACCATTAAATGACCTTTGTGATTACCAACAAACTAATTAACCAACCAACAATTCTAATTCATTGTCAAGGACTTTATCCATATATATCTTGTGGTGATTTCAAAACTTAGTTGCAGAAATTACCTTTCAAGAGAGATAGCATACTGAAAGGTTGTTTTAGGTTAGAGAAGGTGCAAAAACACTCACAACATTTCCAAGCTAGGGAAATCTGCATCTGCTTTTGGGAAATGTAAAGGGCAATCTACCAAAAGGGTATCCAAATATGAAAAGTCCTAAATTTTAACCGGAACAGGGGAATCATTCACCGTATGCAGCTTAATCACTAATTTGATATTTTTGTGCTGTATTCAAAATTTTATTATGTCTCTTTTCTTTGTCAGTTTTTCTCTTCCTCGGATTAGTTTCCTGTGATTCTAACTTCTCCACGGGATTTAAACCACATCCTCCAGTTGCTCCTGGTTTGATGGTCTGACAAAGATCAATCACTTGAAAGCTTTTTCTCCAATCTTGCTTCTATGAAATATGCAACCTAAAACCTACAATTCTACACACAATAAAAGTGAGGGAAAAAATGTTATGAGGTTAGTACAGTTTCCTTTGTTCAAACCCCTTGTTGGTACCCCCACTAAAGCTTGGAATGAAAGCAAATATGACTAGAGAATGATGAATGAAAAAATAGAAATACTATACTACAAATATGCTGATATAAAATGGATGTAGTTCTTGACTCTTGCTTGAATAATGTTGATCTTGGCTGTTCATCAATTCTGGATGAATCATATAAACCTTACATCACAATTGTTAGCACAATGTCATGATGGACGAAATATTTACACATGATTGATACTTGAATGTCTTAAAACAATACACTGAATGCTCCTCAATTCTCTTGTGAACCTCTTGAATTGTGAGAATATAGATGAAAGAACCTTTATTAATACTATTATTGCAACTTCCTAAAATTGCTACAACTGACATAAGATCTAGGAGAATAAAATCCCACCAAAAATTTGTATTAAATTTTATTTTGGGCCACACTGGACTCATTCATCCAAGTGGTGAATGAGTCCCACAAGGCATAATGTATGGAACCAAAAACTAAAATTTCTCATAAATGTGTGAAAACCGGTCTAGGGCTAAAAGATCTAGGTGGGACCCATTTGCTCAAGGTGGAGAATGAGTCCTAGATAACCAAATCTAGGCCACCCAAGCCAGAAACAACTAAATTATGATTGATCAATGATTGATGTCAAGATTATCCTCAAAAATATGGAATAAATGAGTCTTGTGGATAAAAAATAGGGTCAATTAAGGCATAAGAAATCCCAATTATTAATGGAAAGCCTAGAGAAATGTGAAAGTGTGTTACAACACTTTACAACACTCCAAATAAGGAAAGTTTAAAGTCTATTTTGATTAAAAATAGGTTTTTTAAGTTTGATTATTTGATAAAACCCTAGAAAATTGTGAAAGTGAATTACAACACTTCACAACACTTTAGCAAGGTGCCATTAAAATTGATTAGTTCACAAGGGACCAAGACTTAATGTCAATGTGTTATCCTCAATACAATACTAAATCAAGAAAAAATTAAAAAAAAATAACAAAGAGAACCCAAACAAGCTAGAAAAAGTAGAAGGGTTACTTTTTTAGTGAATCTAAGAACAAACAAACAGATTCCCTAAACCCTTCAAAATGATCACTAGACGATTTGGGATCATTTAGTTTTGAACCAAAATTCATGGGAGAATATTGATGGAAACTTAATTCTCTTGTACCATCTTAAACCCTTGTTGCATTTAGGAGGGATTTTAAAATTATTTCCTTAAAATCAATTGAACGTTTATATATGGCTATTGACCCCCTATTGCTCGCTATTGGTCACTATTTTAATAATTTCTATAAAGCAACCTGTTTCCTCATCATGAGTTCAGAAAAACTAAGGTGTGTTACGACTTTGGGGTTCTTGAGCTTTTATTTATTTATCATATCATCCTAGGAAGTGCCCTTTATCAAAACAACTTATTAAAAATGTGCATTAAATTTTTCACTTAAGTTTAGCCAGCCTTATGTCCTTATCGCTCATCACTGATCACTTTTGTGATATATGTTTTAAACTAGTGATGAGCAATGAGGTGATATCTCTTTGATATCGATCATCGCAAATTGTTCCTAGAGATATTGTTTACAATTAGCGATGATCGAGGTTCTTAAGGGATCACTTATCACTAATGATCTTTGAATTATTGAAACTATAATAGCGATAAGTGATGATATCTCAAATTATGATCCTAGTTTCATCACCCATCACCAACATGTTGAGATATTTTTTACAATTAGCGATGAGCGAGATGATGAGTTCCCAATTATGTCATATCTCGCAGATTTTTTGAGTGCTAAGTTTATGATTAGCGATGAGCGATATGGTCCCTTATGAGGAGGTTTTTCTCGCTAACTTGACTACATCCCATTTGCAAGGTCTTTTGTGTCACTAATCATTATGCAGTTGTACATGTCAAGCTATGGTTCTTGCATCTCTTATGGCTGATGGGAGTCAAGATGCAGAGTTGAACTAGAAAGGAGCGATGGAGATAAACATGATCGGGAAACCAACCATAGATCCAAGGGATGAGATTGTGTCACATGAGGTACTTGCATCGCTAATAAATATGGAAAAGAATGAAGTGAACCAGTGATTGGTGACAACTTCTACAAGAAGACGCAACATGTTAGAATCTTAATGATTTCATATAAAGCAGAAAGAAAAGTAGCAAGGTGGATTATCAACCATTGATATAGTTTTAAAAGTGAAGGATCAATGATCAAGGTTCAAAATTGAACGGCTATTTGTATGTTCTCTCGCATGAGCTTACTATCAAATATTAATGGTGACATGCTCCCCTCTTAGCCATAACAGAAAGTAGATACCTAGTTTATTGTACATCCTAGTTCACTGGCTAGCAGAAGAAATACCAAAGGCCAAAGAATTTGCAAGGAAATCTCCAGAGATTAGCTACAACTAGGATGACATAGCTTTCGTCTAAGTAAGCAAAACTGATACCCCCTTTTAATTAAGGTAGTAGGAAGAATTCCCATGAAAGTTAATGAGAAAATTGATGGAAAAAGCAATTTAGTCTTTTTTTTGGTGTTTTCAATTACATAATTGAGCACTTTCTAAATTGTGAAGAAAGTTATCATGTTCAAACACTAGAATTTTATCCTGCCATAATTGTTAAGGATTTTTTTTGGACATAAGGAATTGTAAACCCTAGTCTCCATTTGCGTTACAAACATGAGTGACCCAGAGCCTAGTGAGTCCAATGTTAGACCTAAAAGAAAACTAAAGAAAAAGAGAGTCAAAAGACCTAGAACTCAACATGCTTCAGCTGAAGTCAATCCCAAACTAGTAGTTGTGTCTAACCCTTTACCTGGTACCCTTGTAGCTTCCACAAGGTCTAGAAGTGCAAAAAAGGGAAAAATAAAGTTTATGCAATAAACTTCTATAGGTATCAGAGAGGGAGGGTCATGAATTGGTAAAATAACCACAAGACAAGTTGCTATTACCACTAGGTTGATTAATCATGCTAGCGATATTGGTGAGAAACCTAAGCCCCATAGTGAATGGAAATTGTTTAAGTATGCTTTCAATAAGAAAAATTATAGTAAGCTTGCATGCTTCTTGTGGGGATTGAACCTTGGAAAGTTGGTAGCTCCAAATGTGTTTGTGGAGGTTGATTTAATGATGGAGCTAGCAAGGCACTATGACCCTACTAATAGGAAAATCAAGAGTGAGAATGGTCATATAATTCTAGAGGTGACTAAGGAAAAAATGTTGGATGTGTTTGGGTTGAATCCCAATTACACTAAAAGTTCAAATGTATTGACTTGTATACTAAATATCAAGGGAGAAAATTTTCCTATAGAGAAGCAATACTTGTACAACATAGAAGGAACAAGAAAAAATTCATTGTTCAAGATTCTGAGCCTTTTGAGTGTGAAGAATTTAAAGATTATTTCAAGAACAATTACTATTTTTTGAACCAAGTGCTAGCTTGGGATTTTGAGATTAGAATAGACCACAGGTGATTTGTTGGTAATGGTGGCAGATATACAAGAATATAATTGAAACACTAGTTTCTATTATATGCTATTTTGTTTCCCAACAAATGCATGAGGATTTCCTTAATTTGAAAAGAGAATCACTCCCTCTATCTTTCCCTCATTATTCCTTATTGATGCACATGCTCTTTTGGGAAGGATATTCTAAGTGGAAAAGGAAATTGAATTTGAGGATTGTGAATAGTGAAAATGAGGCCATCCCTATGCAAATGTGGTCATATATTTGGTATCAAGATTGCTCTAATTATAACTAAATTTTGTTTTCCAATGTATTAAGACATGGTATCTTAGAGCCATTAGGTGTGGCACATAGATTCAAAATTTCTCTAGAAATCAGAAATGTCATGCACCCAAAGGATACACTAGGCTCTACAACAACACATAATTGGGTTGACCAGTTTCTACATTTTGAATATAATTTGATTAGGGTTTATGGAGCTAAAGTGGCACCCCAACATTTACCCATGTATGTCTCACACATATTGGCTTTCATGGAGCTCATTTGGTAGATGTAGGTCATGGATTTTGAAATGTTTAGAAAGCACAAAAAGGGCTATGTTCTAAACCCCCAATGCTCTTTTTCTTATTTTAAGGTCATTGCCCTTGAAGGGTATGAGAAACTGGGCATTATGGTGATTAATCTCAAAATTCCTATAGGTTAGGTTAGAGTTTTTGATTCAGAAGCATTTACGGTTAGAAAGAGAAGAAAAAATAACTTGGGCATCATACATCATGTTTTTTTCTATAAAGATGATGTCTTAAGGAACCTAACAAGTGATGAGGTTGTTATGGTTAGAAAAAGGGATTGGAAAACTATGAAAAACCTTGAGGAGAAGATTATGAAAAGGAATTCCTTCTACATCAATCCATACAATGAAATTGCAAAACCCTTGGAGAGGGCCTTTACTATGATAACTAACTATTAGTCTAGTGTATTTAAAGTAAAAGTAAAGGAGGCTATAGACAGATGCCAAGTCTTCTTAGAGCAACAATGACAACAATGGGCTATGGATATCCTAGAAGGGCTTGAAGATTCTCAAGAGGTTAGGGAGGAACAAGTGGCATAACATGTGCCAGGAAATGAAGAAATTGAGAAGAAATTTCCCCTTCCCTATATTGAAGAGAATCATGGCTCAAATATTCATCCTGATAGGATTATCTAGTTTCAAATTAAAATAGAGAAAATGATGATGATACCACAATTAGGGAATGTGATGAGTTCTTGGCTAATGATAAATTTGTGCAGAACAAATAATTTCAGGAATTTATGATCCAAAAATGGAGTAAGGAAATAAAAGAGAGACTAGAAATAGATCGAGCCAATGTTGAACTTTCTCATCACGAGGAAGCTGAGAAAGTAGAGGAAGATATAATTAAGGATTAAATTGTATCTATTACTCCCATTTAATCTCAAAAAAAATTTATAGATAGTGGAATTATTTTATTAATAGTATGTACTATCATAGCTTCCATAACATATGATGCAATTAGAAGAGATCCTCAAGCTTTGATATCTAAAGATCACTTTGAGAATAAAGTATTTGGATCCAGGTATAGTCCAAAGTTGCATACCCTTGCAATTTGGTTTATAGTAGCTAATATTAGAAAACATGAGGTTGCTAGGCCTATTGAAGAAGTCATTGTCTCACTAGTAGTCAAAAGAGCTACTGACATAACTCCAATCCAGGTAGCTAAATTAACTCCACATGCTACAATACTTAGTGTGGACACTACACATATTTCTCAGAAGAAATATGAATATTTGGTCAAAGAGTACAATAAGGATTTGAAATAATTGAGTCAAGTGAGAGCTACCATTCAAGCTACCCAAAAGATGGTGACTCACCCTTCTTCCTCTTCCTGATTTGATATGTCTACACAAGATAGGGAAACTTTGGCCCTCAAAATTGATGATTTAAGAGGAAAGTTAACTACTAAAGAGGAAAATGCCAAATAGGCCAAACTAGACATAGTCAGGGTAGCCAATGAGATTTCTAGAGATGTGCTTAAGCATAGAGTGACCAAGTTGGTTCATTGGGAAAATGATGTATGGGCCACATGTAAAAACATTCATGAAGAAAATACAAAGTATCTACAAGTATAGGAAGCCTTTAGGAATGAATGGAATAACTAGATTGCTAGAGTAAGTGATTTGAAGGAGATGATGTAAAAAATAAATGAGGATCCTAAGGCATCCACAAATATTCCTGACATCTTGAAGAGTATTGGCTCAATAAATGAGGTAACTACTTTCCATGGAAAAATGGGAATAAAACTCCAAATCAAATTAAAAATATTCAAGGAAATGGAGACCTATGGCATGCCTCAAATATTGCATTTCAAGGGTGAATTACATTCATTTGACATCTAGGGAAGGATTTGGGAGGATTGATTAGCTGCTGCGATGCAAGCATCTATCAAGACTACGTAAATTCACCCTGATGTGATGATGGATTAAACAATTTTTGACCTTTCTTTGTTTCTTTTCCTTGCTTCGTAAGTTTTGTTGCTTTTATTTTTTTACAGTTGGCATTCAGAGCACATGGAGAATAGCTTGTAACTTTTGTAATAAAATAATGATTTATTTTAAGGTGGGACCTATTTTCCATGAAGATTTGAGGATAATTTTGCCTCATGTTTATTTGCTTCACTTGAAGACTCAAGCGCAAATAGGAAGGGAATATTGTTGTGAGTAGTCCTATGAGGTCATGATATGTGTGCTATCTAGTCTAAGGCTTGTTTTTCTCCTTCATATCTATAATAAGGAAAGCGGGACTAGAACCACATGAGTTAGAAAATTTCAAGTTCACATTGTTAGTGATATGGAGAAAATACAAAGCAAGTTTCATAGTCTTTGTTTTAAGTTCATCTTGGAGTTCATACTTATGTATGTAAGACTAATAATAGTATAGCATTTTATAATACAAATTTATATCAATTTAATGGTTTTTCTCTCTCCCTATATGTGTGTTATGAGTTATGATTGAAAGTATTCAAGAATTTCTTTCACTTGTCTCTATCATTATCTGATGGATGTTCAGTTTCATTTTTTCCTATCGATTCAATGAATTGATATAAAAACTTATATGAAAGTGATAACTTATAATTATTATGTGCTAGGATATTTGTAAGAAGTGATAACCCTGAAAGTCAGAGAAATATTGTAATGCAAGACTTCTCGGGATTCTATATGTTATTATTTGAATTGTTATTAGTTTATGTCTAAGGATAATGACTCCATGCTATGGATAAGGACACTAGTTCATGCAGGATATTAGTGTTACATTTACAATGTTGATTCATTAACTACTCAATCTTTTAACCACAAATTTTCAAGAGGGAAATTGTTGTTATTCATTCTTTTGTGTCTTTTCTATCATAATCAATTCATATAACATTGGCATAATAAGCTACCAACTTATTTAATGTTATTATTAAGTGGTATCATGAGAGATATTTCTTATATATAATGTATTTAGTTATAATTGTAAAAAGGTTCTTAGGTATACATTGTGGGATCACCCTCATGGGTTTCACATAGCCCAAAGAGTATAAATAGAAGTTTAACAACCTCTATCCATTCGTTGGCCAATCCCTTTAGTATTACTGATAATTGGAAATGGAAAAATCCATAGGTATGTCTAGAGATTAGTTTGGTTCGTAAAAAATAATCAACAAATTGGCGACTCTGCTGGGGACTAGGTAAGTGCAAAAGTCTCTAAGTTCATATCAGGTACAGTAAGAGTCAGTTGTTTTTTGTGAATATTCCTTGTTGTTTAAGGAATAATTGATTTTAATTTTATTGCAGTATTCCCATCATACTAGGTCTTATGCATTAGGTATTACTTCATTCTGCCACTATCTATAAGGTAATGTTTAAAATATTTTCTAGAGTAATGAGTACAAAATCAAAGTGCAATCACTTTTTGTTTGCTAGTATCCTAGGTGGTGAATCTAAGTTCTGGAGTACCATTGTAAAAAATAAATCTCCAGAAGATTTTTTTTTTTGTGTAGTACTTGACATTATGAGGAAGACTAGAAGTTGTGCAAAAAAGCATCCTGAGTAGAAGGAAGAATCTAAACCTATGAAAGAAAAGCAGCTTGAATGGGTCAAGAAACATTTTGAATCAAGTCTGTTGATTCCCATTCTAACGTCTCTCCTACTTTTCATGTTGATATAAGTAGTGCAAGTATCCATGAAGGACATAATGTTCACAAGTCTAACATAAACTAAGGAATTTTTCTAGTAGAAGAAATTTTGGATAGCGAGTTAAATATCTCAAGAGAGGAGGATAGGTGGGAGTTTTGGGAGAAGAATAAGAAGTTCTTTGAGTCTTCAACCTTGAGAATTGGGTCGATTTTCAATGGAAATAATTTTAAGCCACAAGGTAAATCCCTTAATAAACTAGTCCATTTTTCTCTTGAGGAAGATCTAGCTGACCAACCTTACTTTACCCCTGCCCCAAGTGAACATGGAGATATTCTAGAAAATGAGGAAGATGTAGACAATGAAATGAAAGCCATTGAAGAAGAGGAGTTAAGATTCCAAAAAAAAGAAAAAAGAAAAGAAAAGAAAGACTTGAGAGAAAAGGAAGATAAGATTAGAGCTAAGAAATTTGAAAGAGATGCTAGAAGAAAAAAATTGGAGAAAATGAGAGAGGAGGCCACAAGGCATAGAACCTCTAAGGAAAATCTTTCCAAGATGACTAATGATATTCTTGGAGTAACAATCACAATGGGAACTTCAGCTACTGATACTTATACTACATTTGTATCAACTACTAAAGCCTCAGATCCTCTTGTTATTATTAAGAAAAAATTGCTTGTAGATCATGGGAAGATACCTATTGACCCACCCAAGAAAACTACATTAAAAAAAATGATTAAACCAATACTTCATCTACTAAAATCCCCACAAATAAAGTCAAAATTGATCCAAACCCATCTGACATACCTTCAAATCATGAGATACTAAGGTTGTAGTTGGAAAGTGAAAAGCTAAGAGAAGATTTGAAAAAAGCTGAAATGATAGCCTCTAATGCCAAAATGGCCAGAAAGATTGTATTTATTCAAATTTCCACTCATCTAATGGAAGCCTCAAGTTCTAGACATACTAATAGTGAGTTGCAAAAGAGGAAATATGATGGAAATACTGCTTGGGGGAAATGGAGGTGGAAATCATGAAAATGGTGGGGGGGATGGAAATAAGAATGATAAATATTACTTTGAAGATGATGAGGGAGATAAGAAAGAAGGAGGTGATGGTGAAAGTGGTAGGGAAAGAGATGGTAGCCACTCTAATAGTAGGAAAGACAATGAACATAGAGATGATCATAGGGATAGGCATGCTAGGAGAGCACTCCAAGTAGATAGATACCAATAGTCCTATTGCACTAGAATACCTAGCTATCCTAACCCATTCTCTAAATATTTTAGGCTTGCTCTAGTCAAATTATCTGGAAATAATGCTCTAAGTGGCGAAGACCATGTCAAAGCATTCACTAACATTATGGATGACTTTGAGGTAGAAGAAGAAGATGTCATGATGAAATTATTCATGCAGTCTCTTGTTGAAGATGCAAGAGAATGGTACAAAATTTTACCTATTGAGAGCATTGGCTCTTGGGAGGAGTTCAAAAGGATTTTTAGAGAACAATATAGTGATAAGATTGATTCAATTTTCCTATTGAATCAATTAAATAATATTGTGAAAGGATCTAATGAATCTATTGCTGAGTTTAATACAAGGTTCCAAAAGGCTAGAAAAAGGTTACCTCCTCATTTACATTTAAATGATCATGTGTGTTTAGTAAATTACTACAATCCTTTTGATTCAAATATGAGTTACCATCTGTTGTATAAGTGTTCTCAATCTTTAATGGAAGCTTTTAAGATAGAAAAACATATTGAAAACATCAGCAAAACAACTGGTAAAGTTTGAAGATGATATGATCCAAGACTTTTCAAAACTTCAAAAAGGGAAGAAAAGAATTTAGGAACTAAAGGGGGAACAATTGAAGACAAGCTTAATAGCTTCATGAAAAATATCAATGAAAAAATTGAAAGGAAAGAGAAGGCCTAACCAAGAAATTACCAAAGGAATGAATGACCCCCTAGGTTGGAAGACCACCCTTACAATACCAATTGGTATAATGGGAAGCCTATCTCAAATAATCAAAGAAATACCCAAAATAAAGTTCCCCCAAACCCTCTGCAAAAGAATCTAGAAATTTTGTTGAAAATACTTCTTGGTGTATGACTTTCCAAATGCCACATTCCTCACAATAGTGTGTAGTAGCACAGATGGTGGAGGTAGAAGATAACATGCATGAGGAGTGTGATCAACAAGATCAAGAGGATGATGATGTGCTTATGATTATGGGTGATTCTAATATTGCTTATAGTGAATGTTCTTCTGATGAAGAATCTTGTGAAGTAGATGTTGACAATCAAAGGAAAATTTCTAATACATGTCATCAACAAGTTCTTTTTGATGAGGATGACACTAGTAATGATGAGGCTTACAATTTGGAGGCAATTGAAGATGGTGTCTCATTAAGAAGACCTTTTGTAGAAGAAATTGCAAAGTATATAGTAGTCTTATTTTCTCGCTAGAGGTTCTAATCATTTGTGAAATAGAACTATTGAGGTGAACAAAATCCCTCACAATTTGTTCATCAAAGAAAAAGGGATAAGGAAAAGAACATAAACTTAATAAGAAGATAGAAGTTGTCAAATATGAAGAAAGGGAGATAAAATTTGGCCAAGAGAATGGGAAAGTCAAAAGTTACTTTGACACAAAGTTTTTGCTAAAAAATCAAAGACACAGAAGCAAGTTCCTAAAGCCATAAGGAAGGATACTAAATACAAGGCTGAAGCAACCAAAAATCAACAAAAAGAAAATAGTAATGAAAAAGGTATGCTTCAACTAAGTTCCGCAAGTATACTCCTATTGATATGTTTCAGTTACTTAGCCAAGTTAAAGTGTTTGTACCTTTTCTTGAAATGATGAGGATACAGGAACATAAAAAAGGAAGTGGCCCTTATCACCAACACTGCTATAACAAGTAATGATTTAGTGAAACCTACTCCTTCAAAACTAAGTGATAAGGATAAAATGGGTAAGCAAGTTGAAGGAGTAATTGTTGAGATTCCCCAAATTTTTCTTGGAAATTCTGTAAACACTTGTCTAGATAAGATAGATCCATTAATATTCCTTACCTTGATAGTTGGGGGGAATTTCATAAAGAATTGTATTATTGACTCTAGTGCATCAAACACTATCATTCTAGTTAAAATAATGGATGCCTTAGCATTAAAATTTGATAGCACTCAGGGTAAGTGTTATGCTATGGATGCAAGAGAGGTCCTTGTGGTATGTGTGATAAATGAGTTGGTTAACATCTTTCCCTAATAAGGAGTTTAAAATGGTATGGTAGTAGTTAATATCCCACCTAATTATGGAATTTTATTATCATGAAAGTGGAGTGCATCTTTGGGGGGAAGTATGCAATGTGACACTTCTTACACCATGTTTCCCATCGATGGAAGGAATATCCAAGTAATGAGAGAATATAGGGTCCCACATATGTTAGAACATGACCTGAAGATGACACAATTCATTTTATAGATACTAACATTGGTGAGTTCAAGGAAGAGGAAGCCCCAAAAGAGATTGAGAGATGTCCTGCACCTATAGAAAATGAAGTTTCAAAAATGTTTGATAAAGAAGGACTATGGAAAATGTACTTTGATTGTGCAAGCTCTAAAGATGGATCTGGTGCAGGGATTTTACTAGTATCACCAACTGGAAGTACTTATAAGTTCTCTTTTACACTATCTTTTATTTGTACAAATAATGTAGTAGAATATGAAGCGTTGTTATTGGGATTGAGACTTGATAAAAAACTTGGAATCAGAAAACTAATGATAATTGGTGATTATGAGCTCGTAATATCCCAAGTAAGGGCCAAATATGCTTGCAAAATAATAGATTGAGGTAATATTGGAATGTTGTTTGGGACTCCATTCAACAATTTGATGCTTTTGGAATATACTAGATGGAGAGAGGACATAAAAGAGTTTCTGATTTAGTAGCTAATATTGCATTGAGACTTGATAATATAACTTTTAGACTAATTTCAAAGGTTGAAATAAAAAAAAGGCCCTCTATCCTTGACAATTTATGCAATTTACAGATTTTTAATGATGATGAGGATATCCTTAGATTCCTAAAATGTGTTGATAAATATGAAGGTTAGGAGATTGATTTTGGTGGGTTTGTAGAAAATACTAATGAACAAAACACAGTGTTTGGAAAATAGGTCATCCAATTGAAAACTAATAAGATCCCCAAAGGCCTTATAGCTCTTGAAAGGGTCTCTAATAATCAAGAAAGTGGTAAGGCCAAAAAAATTTCTACCCACCCAAAAGACTTATAAGAAGTGAAAGTTTAGGAACTAAAAATGCCCCAAAGAAGGTTAATATAGGAAAAAGGATGAAACCAAGGGTGAAGGAAATTCTAATTTCCTTGCTAAGAAAATATAGGCATGTCTTTCCTTGGTCATACGATGACTTGAAAGCTTACAAGGAGTTGTTTCAACATGAAATCCCTTTGAAATAGGATGAAAAACCGTTTAGATAGGAGAAAAGACCAGTTAATCCTACTTTAGCTCCCAAGATGCAAGAGGAAAGGAGTTGATAAAGTTAAGGGAGGCTGGTATTATAAAACCCATTAGACACTCTTCATGGGTATATCCAATTTAGTACTAGTGAGAAAAAAGAATGGGGATATAAGACTATGTGTTGATTTCAGGAATTTGAATATATCCTCCTTAAAGGACAATTGTCCCTTATCGAACATGGAGGCCATGTTACAAAAGGTAATTGGCTATGAGCTATTATCAATAATGGATAGTTTCTCAGGGTCTAATCAAGTACAATTGAAGGAGTCTGAGTAGTAGAAAATTGCATTTACTACTCCTTGGGGTACCTATGTGTATGTAAGGATTCCTTTCAGCTTAACAAACACTAGTGCTACTTTTTAGAGGGCTATGGATGTAGCTTTCTCATATTTTATTGATCTATTTATGGTTGTATATCAAGATGACTTGACCATTTATTCTAAGAAATAAGAGGATCATTGCATGCATCTAGAATTTTTTTTTTTAGGTCACTAGAATATGGAATATCTTTAAATCCGAAGAAATGTGCCTTTAGGGTTACCGAAGGAAAAATGCTAGGACATATTGTGTCCATGGAAGGAGTAAGGATGGATCCCAAAAGAGTAGTAGCTATTGACAAGATTCCCTAGCCAAGAAATGCAAAGGGTATCTAGTCATTTTTTAGGCAAATAAATTTCTTGAGAAGATTTGTAACCAACTTTGCAAAGATTACAAGACCTATTTCCAAAATGTTGAAGAAGGGTGAAAGGTACTTTAGAGTGAAAAGCCCAGTCAAGATTTTAAGAAGATAAAAAAAGCCATTATAGAGGCTCTAGTTTTGAAGTCTCATAACTTCTCAAAACCAATGCACATTTTCTCTTTTTCTTCTTTTCATACTATTGTTGTTGTTTCACTATAGAAAAATGAGCAAGGTTTTGAACAACCAATTGTATTTTTTAGCAAATCTAATTTATAGGATGTAGAATTGAAGTATGGCACTACTTAGAAACAAGCCTATGCTTTGGTAAAGGATGTAAATAATTTGAGGACTTACCTACAAGGGGCTGCAGTTATTTCTTTTGTACCAAGTGCAGCTGTGAAGGAATTTTTTTCTCAGTGGGAGACAATAGGTAAAAGGTGTAGAAGGATCGACAAGATCCAATAATTTAACATCAAAGTTCAGATTACCAAGTTAGTAAGAGGACATGGCCTAGCCAAGTTGATGGCAGAGGAAAATATAGAAGCCAATCAAGTTAATCACACTGAAGTAATGGATGTTGCACCTCTCTATGATATGTAAACATGTGGATGGTATAAAAGAATTATCCAATATTTGTAAACTTTGCAATGTCCTGCTGATATGGTTGAAAATGAAAAAGGAACATTGAAATTACATGCTATCAATTATGTGATCATTGATAATGAGTTATGGTGGAGAAGCTTGGATGGAGTACTTCTAAAATGTGTGGATGGAAAACAAGCATTGGAACTTCTACAATAAATGCACAATGGGGTGTGTGGTGGTCATTATATGGCAAAGACTACTACACACAATATTTTAAGAGCTGGATTGTGGTGGCCTAAAGTTTTTAAAGATGATCACAAATTTGTTAAAACTTGTGATTCCTATCAATGATTCTCAGGAAAATTGAAGTTTTCAAGAAACTTGCTAGTCAGACCTATGAGAGTTGAAGCCCCTTTCTAGCAATGGGGGATTGATTTCATCAGGGAGATACTAGAAAAATCTAGTGGAGGTCACTCATAGATTCTTGTTTCTACCGACTATTTTATAAAGTGGGTAGAAGCCATACCTACAAAGAAGGAAACAAGCAAGGTGGTAGATGATTTTCTATTAAATAATATTCTTATCAAATTTGGAGTCCCTCAGAGGATTATCTCAAAAAAAATTGTGTTTTAGATTAGATAAATTCAATTATTTTTGCAAGAAACGACATACAAGTCTCTTATTCTTCACCTTACCATCCTTAAGGAAATGGTCAAGTTGAGTCTAGTAATAAGAGCTTGATGAAGATAATCAAGAGAATTATGGAAAAGAACAAAAGGGCATGGGATTCAAAATTGAAATTGGCACTCTAAAATGATAGAGTGACTTTAAAAAAGTCTATAGGTTATTTTCCATTTGGTTTAGTATATGGTCTAGAGGCCAGATTGCCATAGAATAACTTGCTCAAAATGTACAAGTTTTTGTAGGAATATGATGAAGGAATTTGTGATGATATGCAGGAGAGGATAAATAATCTGGTGTAGTTGGATGAATCTAGAAGGGAAGCTCAAAATAAAAACTTGAAGATGCAATTGTAGGTTAAGAACGTATGTGATAAAAATCTTTCTCCCGGGAAGTTTGAAGTTGACAACATGGTGTTAGCCTAGAATTCCAGAGTTTAGGATAAGGGAAAACATGGAAAATTTGAAGCATTATGGATTAGCCCTTACTTGATAGCTATCACTCATGGAGAAGATTCATATTTTCTTCAAAGCTTGATAGGTGAACTTTTTGAACTGTCAGTACATGGATAGTTTCTTAAAGCCATACTTTTCCTTATTATGTTATCTTCCATGTACGATCTTCTTGTATTTTATGTATATAGTTGTGCCTACTTTTGTTTTGTTTTGGGACTTGCTACCTTGTTTGGGTAGTTCCCTAGTTTGGGTCTTTTAGTTTTAATCCATGTTTTGGTCTTCTTCAACCTGAGATTCAAGTGATCTCACCATGCCTACAAGAGGCATACATCCCTAGTCAAAGCCACTGATGGAACCTTAATTCTCTTGTCCCATATTAAACCCTTGTTGCATTTAGGAGGGCTTTTAAAATTATTTCCTTAAAATCAATTAAGCATTATATTTGGATTTTGACCCCCTATTTCCCACTACCGATCACTATTTTAATACTTTCTATTAAGTAGCCAGTTTCCTAATCATGAGTTCAGGAAAACTAAGTTATGTTATGACTTTGGTGTTCATGAGCTTTTATTTATTTATTGTATCATCCTAGGAAGTCCCCTCTGTCAAAAAAACTTATTGATCACATGTATTAAATTTTTCACTTGAGTTCAACCAACCTTATGTCTATATCGCTCATTGTCGATCACTTTTGAGATAAATGTTTTAAACTAGTGATGAGAAATGAGGTGATATCTCTTTGATATCACTCATCTCAAATTTTTCCTTGAGAGATTGTTTACAATTAGTGATGAGTGAGGTTCTTAAGGGATCTCTTATTGCTAATGATCTTTGAATTCCTAAAACTACAATAGTGATAAGCAATGATCTCTCAATTTATAATCACAATTCCATCGCCCATCACCAACATGTTGTGGAGAGATTGTTTACAATTAGCGATGAGCGAGATGATGAGTTCCCAATTGTATCACATCTCACAGATTTTTTTTGAGCACTAAGGTTATGATTAGCAATGAGTGATATGGTCCCTTATGAGGAGTTTTCTCTCGCTAACTTGAATAAATCCTATTTGAAAGGTATTTTGTGTCACTAATCATTATGTAGGTTTATATGTCAAACTATGGTGCTTACATCTATTGTCACTGATGGGAGTCAAGATGCAAAGTTGAACTAGCAAGGAGTGATGGAGATAAAGATGATCAGGAAACTGACCATAGATCCAAGGGCTTAGATATTGTCACATGAGGTACTTGCATTGCTAATAAATATGGAAGAGAACGAAGTGAACCAGCAATTGGTGACTACTGCTATATGAAGAGGCAACATTTTAAATTCTTAAAGATTTTGTATAAAGTAGAAATAAAAGTAGTGAGGTGGATTATCAACCATTGATATAGTTTTAAAATTGAAGGATCAATGATCAAGGTTCAAAATTGAATGGTTATTTGTCAGTTTGCTCACATGAGCTTACTATCAAATATTAATGGTGACATGCTCCCCTCTTGGCCGTAACAAAAAGTAGATACCTAGTTTATCGTGCATCCTAGTTCACTGACTAGTGGAAGGAATACCAGAGGCCAAAGAATTTGCAAGTAGATCTCTAGAGATTATCTACAACTAGAGTGACATAGCTTTCATCCACATAAGAAAATATGATACACCCTTTTAATTAAGGTAGTAGGATGAATTCCCATGAAAGCTAATGAGAAAATTGATGGAAAATGCAATTTAGTCTTTTTCTAGTGTTTTCAATTTAATAATTGAGCACTTTGTAAATTGTGAAGAAAGTTATCATGTTCAAACAATAGAATTTTATCCTGTCATAATTGTGAAAGGTTTTGTTTGGTCGTAAGGAATTATAAACCCTATTCTCCATTTTTGTTACAAACATGAGTGACCCAGAGCATAGTGAGTCCAATATTAGACTTGAATGAAAACCATAGAAAAAGAGAGTCAAAAGACCTAGAACTCAACATGCTTTAGCTGAAGTCAATCACAAACCTGTAGTTGTGTCTAACCCTTTGCCTAGTACCCCTATGGCTTCCACAAGGTCTAGAAGTGCAAAGAAGGAAACAAAAAAATTTAAGCAAGAAACTTCTAGATATATCCAAGAGAGAGGTTAATGAATTGGTAAACGACCCACAAGACAAGTTGTTGTTACCACTAGGTTGATTGATAATGCTGGTGAGAATGGTTAGAAATACCAGCTCTAGAGTGGATGGCAATTGTTTAAGTATTCTTTCAATAGGAAAAATTCTAGTAAGCATGTATGCTTCTTGTGAGGATTGAACCTGGGAAAGCTAGTAGTTCCAAATATGTTTGTGGAGGTTGATTTAATGATGGAGCTAGCAAGGCACTGTGGCCCTACTGATAGGAATATCAAGAGTGAGAATGGTCATATAATTCTAGAGGTGATTAAAGATTAAATTTTGGATTTCTATGGGTTGAATCCCAATTACACTGCAAAGTTTAGATGTGATGACTTGTATATTGAATATGAAGCGAGAAAATTTTCCTATAGAGAAGTAATACTTGTGCGACATAGAAGGAACAAGAAAAAATTCACTATTCAAAATGTTGATCCTTTTGAGTGCGGAAAATTTAAATATTATTTCAAGAACATTTAATATTGTTTGAACCAAGTTCTAGCTCAGGATTTTGAGATTAGAATAGCGCCCAAGTGATTTTTTGGTAATGGTGGTAGATATACAAGAATATAATTGAAACACTAGTTTCAATTATGATATTTTGTTTCCTAACAAATGCATGAGGATTTCCTTAATTTGAAAAGAGAATCACTCCCTCTATCTTTCCCTCATTATTCCTTACTAATGCACATGCTCTTGTGGGAAGGAGATTATGAGTGGAAAAGGAAATTGAATTTGAGGATTGTGAATAGTGAAAATGAGGCCATCCCAGTGCAAATGTCAACATACATTTGGGATTAGGATTGATCCAATTCTAACTACATGTTGTTTTCCAATTTTGTAAGACATGGTATCTTAGAGCCATTAAGTGTGGCACCTAGATTTAGATTTTCTCCAGAAATCAGAAATGTCATGTGCCCAAAGGATACACTAGACTATGCAACAACACATAGTTGGTATGACTCGTTTCTACATTTTGAATATACTTTCATCAAGTTTTATGGATCTAAAGTGGTGCCCCATGATTTACCCTTATGTCTTAGAAAAAATTTCTTTCATGGAGCTCATGTGGCAAATGGAGGTCATAGATTTTGAAATGTTTAGAAAGGATAGAAAGGCCTCTATGCTAAACCCCCATTGCTATTTTTCTCATTTTAAGGTCACCGCCCTTGACGGGTATGAGAAATTGGGCATTATCGTGAGTAATCTCAGAATGCCTATAGATGAGGTTATAATTTTTTATCCAAAAGAATTTGTGGCTAGAAAGAGAAGACAAAAGAACTTGGGCATCATACATCATGAATTTTTCTTTAAAGAGATGTAATAAGGAACCTGACAAGTAATGAGGTTGTTATGGCTAGAAAAAGGGAATTTATAGCTATGAAAAACCTTGAGGAGAAGATTATGAAAAATAATTCCTTCTACATCAGTCCATACAATGAAATTGCAAACCCCTTGGAGAGGGCCTTTACTATGATAACGAACTATCAATCTGGTGGATTTAAAGTAAAAGTAAAGGAGGCTATAGATAGAGCCTAGGTCCTCTTAAATCAACAACGATAACAACAGGCTACAGATATCCCAGAAGACCTTGAAGATGCTCAGGAGGTCAGGGAGGAAAAAGTGGTAGAACATGTGACATGAAATGAAGAAATTGAGATGAAATGAAGAAATTGTGCAGAAATTTCCCCTTCCCCATATTGAAGAGATTCATAGCTTAGATATTCCTCCTAATAGGATTTTCCAATGGCATTATAATAAAGAAAATGATGAGTTCTTGGTTGATGATAAATTTTTGTAGACCAAAGACTTTCAAGAATTTATGATCCAATAGTTGAGTAAGGAAATAGAAGAGAGACTAGAAAAAATTTGAGTCAATGTTGAACATTCTCATTAGGAGGAAGATGAGAAAGTAGAGGAAGAGAAAATTAAGGCTGAAATTACAACTATTACTCCCACTAAATCTCACATAATTGTTACAGATAGTTGAATTATGTTACTACCAAGATGTACTATCACAACTTCCATAGCATATGATTCAATTTGAAGATATCCTCAAGCTTTCATATCTAAAGATCTGTTTGAGAATAAATTATTTGGTTCCGAGTATAGTCCAAAGTTGCACACCCTTGAAATTTGGTCTATGGCACCTAATACTAACAAACTTGAGGTTGCTAGGAATATTGAAGAAGTCATTGGTTCACTAGTAGTCAAAAGAGCTACAAATATAACTCCAATCTAGGTAGCTGAATTAGTTGCACATGTTGCAATGGTTAGTGTGGACACTGCAAATATTTCTTAGAAGAAATATGAATCTTTGGTCTAAGAGTACAATAAGGCTTTGAATGAATTGAGTCGAATGAGAGCTACCATTCAAGCTACCCAAAAGATGGTGACTCACCATTCTTCCTCTTCCTGATTTGATATGTCTACACAAGATAGGGAAGCTTTGGTCTTCAGAATTGATGATTTAAGAGGAAAGTTAACTGTTGAAGAGGAAAAAGTCAAACAGGACAAACTAGAGATAGTCAGTGTGGCCAATGAGATTTTTACAGATGTGCTTGAGAATAGAGTGACCAAGTTTGTTCATAGGGCTAATGATGTATGGACCATGTATAAAAACATTCATGAAGCAAATAAAAAGTATCTACAAGTACATGAAGCCTTTAGGAATGAATGGAATAACTGGATTACTAGAGTAAGTGCTTTGAAGGAGATGATGTCAATAATAAAGGAGAATCCTGAGGCACCCACAAATATTCTTGACATCTTGAAGACTATTGGCTTAATAAATGAGGTAACTACTTTCCATGGAAAATTGGGAATACAACTCCAAAGCAAGTTAAAAATATTCAAGGAAATGGAGAGTTGTGGCTTGCCTCAAATATTGAATTTAAAAGGTGAATTGCATCTATTTGACACCTAGAAGGAAGATTTGGGAGGATTGGTTGAAGTTGCTATGATGCTCTTGTCTGTCACTGATTACCTTTTGCTCAGTTTAGACCTTGATATGATGATGGAGATTGCGTCAAAAATGGATATGTTTGTTAAGGAAGCCATAATTTTAATTGATGCAAGGTACTTCTAGTATACTACTAAGGTGTAGTATCTATTGAATGTTAAGTGGCTCACTAAGGAGGAATACAATGTTTGGTTGGAGAAGTATAGAGAGTGAATGAGGTAAATAATGTACATGAGTAGAATAATACATAGCCTAAATATAGTACAGATTAGGCTTTTGATATAACATGGTGAAATATTATTCTCTTCTCAATGATCAAAGTGATTAGCACATGGTGCTAATGTGGATTAAACAATTTTTGACCTTTCTCTATTTTCTTTGCCTTGCTTCATAAGTTTTGTTGTTTTGATTTCCTTATAGTTGGCATTTGGAGCACATGGAGAATATCTTTTAACTATTGTAACAAACTAATGATGTCTTTTAAGGTGGGACCTATTTTCCACGAAGATTTCAGGCTAATTCACCCTCATGTTTATTTGCTTCACTTGAAGACTCAAGTGTAAAAAGGAATGGAATATTGTTGTGAGCAGTCCAATGAGGTCATGACATGTGTGCTATCTATTCTAAGGCTTTTTTTGCTCCTTCATATCTATAAGATGGAATTCAAGACCAAAAGCACAAGAGTTAGAAAATTTTGAGCTGATACTATCAATGTTATCAATAAAATACGAAGTTTCAGAGTCTTTGTTTTAAGTTCATCTTGGAGTTCATACTTATGTATGTAAGAATGATAATAGTATAGAATTTTATAATATAAATTTATATCAATTTCATGGTTATTCTCTCTCCCTATATGTGTGTTATGAGTTATGATTGAAACTAGTGAAGCATTTCTTTCACTTTTCTCTATGATTATCTTATGGATGTTTAGTTTCATGTTTTCCTATCGATTCAATGAATTGATATAAATGCTTATATGAAAGTGATAACTTATAATTACTATGTTCTAGGATATTTGTAAGAAGTGATAACCTTGAAAGTCATAGATAAATATTATAATGCAAGACTTCTCGAGATTGTATTATTATTTGAATTGTTATCAGTTTATGTCTAAGGATAATGACTCTGTGCTTTGGATAAAGACATTGGTTCATGCAGGATATTAGTGTTACATTTGTAGTGTTGATTCATTAACTATCCAATCCTTTTACCACAAATTTTCAAGAGGGGCACTATTGTTATTTGTTCTTTTAGGTGTCTTTTCTCTCATAATTAGTTAATATAACATTGGCATAATAAGCTGCCAACTTATTTAATGTTATTATTAAGTGGTATCATTAGAGATATCTATTATCAACAATGTATTTAGTTGCAATTGTAAAAGGTTCTTAGCTATACATTGTGGGATCAACCTCTTGGGTTTCACATAGCCCAAAGAGTAGGAATAGAAATTTAAAATCCTTTATTCATTTAGTGGCTAATCCCTTTAGTATTACTGATAATTGGAAATGGAAAAATCCATAGGTATGTCTAGAGATCATTTTGGTTCATAAAAAATAACCAACAAATACAAGGTCATAACCAAATACTCTGAAAAGTGAAAAGAAAAGGCAATAATGTCAACACAAAATTTGAAATACCCTTCAAAAGCATCCACCTCAACCACTTCAGAACAAAAGAAAACAAATTACATGAAATTTTTTGATGAAAGTGACTATCAAAAAGCACCAAATCCAAAAGAGATGAAGAAACTTTATGGAAAAGGTTATGAAATGATGAAACAACTAGGTTATAGTGGAAAAGTATGTGGTGCTAGAGAACAAGGTATCTATGTCCCTATATAGCCTCAAACACAAGAAAAGACTAGTGGTCTTAATTATTGTCCTTTGATAGAAATAAACAAGCCTTCACTTAATATCAACACTCTCACAAAAGACTCCCCTAAGATGAATTTAACAATAGTGCATCCTAAATTGATAGATACTAGTGGTCTTGATCATTATCCTTTGAAAGAAATAGATAAGTACTTGCTTAACATTAATATCATCACACAAAACACTAATGATTCAAATTCATTAGA
>VDFB02166648.1:0-22441 GCA_007258455.2 Sequoia sempervirens | reverse complement strand
ATTGTTTTCATTTTAATAAATGTATTCTAAAACCTTCGTCAAGACCTTATTTTCAATCGTAGCCCACCATAATTAATAATAAAATATTACAAATAAAATTAATAATAAATTTTTTTGTGGAATAAATATTTTGTTTTGTGGTGTCATCATATGAACACCAAAGTTTCTTCTAAATTGACGAAAAACCACCAAATTATAAAAGTTAACGAAAACCAAAAGAGAACCTAAAAAACTAAAACCCAAAAACCTTGAAAAACAAAAAAATAAGCAAAAGGAAGAGAACTGGATTTCCCTCTCACCATGGCATCACCCGGGAATTTCCTAATGTGTAAGGTGTAGATTCAATTTGGCGAGCTGCCTAAAAATAAAGTTTAAAGAGAGTTTTAGGGAGTATGTTTATTAAAATGAAAATTACAGCCAACATCAATTTTGAGCGTTAGTAAATGCAGATCCAGGTAAATCGGATTACACACTCTCCCAAGTATACATTCTAGAAAAAAGCTCATAGATTTTAATTATTTAATGGATTTTTATAAATTTTATATTTATTTGTCTCGTGTGTCACAGTAATTTTGCAATGCTATTTGAATTGATCTGAAGCATGGCCTGCTTCTACCAATAATCTACTGCAAATGAACCAATCAAACACAACCTTTTTAACCACATGTTATGCATCTGTTGGTTTGATAAATATAAAGAAGTAATCAAGGTAAATTAATAAAATCTTATCACATTTAAATTATATAAATTATAAATATAATATAATTATATTTATATTTATAATATATGTTATATAACTAATAACTAATATATATTATATTCTATTATTTATGCCATCAAAATTGAATTCACTACGAGTAATTCATGGCCAACAATTCATCCGGGGAAAATTCACAGCCATGAAAAATTTACCTCAAGGAAAATTCTCCATCATGGAAATTAATCACAAACTTTTAATGTGATGAATTTTTCGTTGTTGTGAATTGCTGGTGGTAAATTTGTCATGGTAGTGAATTTTCCTTGAGGTGAATTTGTCATGGGAGTGAATTTTCTCATGGTGAATTTTTGGTGAATTTTCCTAGAACCATTATTTATATATTATTTATTATACTTATATTTATATTATATATTATATTGTATAATATATAAATTGATAAATATACGTATATGTATGTTATATTTAATATAATGTAAATTTATTTTCAAAATAATAGTATAATTATATTTATTATTATATAAATTAATATATAAAAATCTAATAGTTTAATTGATAGTTTTAGAGAAAGCAAGAGAGAGGAGGAAAAAGAAAGAGAGATAGAGGGGAAGACAATTTTAAATAGAAAGAGAGGTGGATATATATAGAGAGAGAAGCTCAAAAGATAGAGAATGAGAGAAAGAGAGATTAGAGAGAAAAATATACCTCTCCACGTTTTTAAGATAGATGTACTTAATATAAAATATGTACCCCACTATCATCACCCCTTAAATTGAATAACCACAAATTTGAAGCTAAATGTGTTATTTAAATTAAATATATTTATTTATTATTATATATGCTATTTTAATTTTATATAATCTAACTTATTAAATATATTTTAAAATTTTATAAAATTAAGTATTTATTAATGAACTTTTCTTTATTTATTAATAGTGATAGTGAGTCTATATAATTAAATAAACAACATAATTAGTATTATTTTTATTTAGTTATTTATTAACTTAATAGGCTTACTTTATTATTAAATTTTAAATCTTGAAATTATTATTTTTATTAATAATTAGATTTTATATATTTTGACTTTGCATTTTTTTTTGCTCTATTTTAGTTTTTAATTTAGATTTAGATTTAGAATTATTAGAATTATTTGTCTATTTGTCAAATTAAAATAATAATAAAAGCTACTAGAAGTAGTTCAATTTATAATTATTTATATTCTATTCAAATTTGAGCTATTACAAGTAGAAAAATTATATTTTAAACTTTAATCTTAATTTCTGAAATATTTATTTAATTTTTTTGAGTTATTTTATAATTTTTAATAATATTATATATTTATGTTCTTAAGTTTTTTAACAAGATTTGTATTATATATTTTTAAATTATTTTATAATTATAGAAATAATACT
This sequence comes from Sequoia sempervirens, assembly GCA_007258455.2. Classification (NCBI taxonomy): domain Eukaryota; kingdom Viridiplantae; phylum Streptophyta; class Pinopsida; order Cupressales; family Cupressaceae; genus Sequoia; species Sequoia sempervirens. The sequence continues at coordinate 20,314 of VDFB02166648.1, read as the reverse complement.
CCTTTTTAATTTAATAATTAAATTTGTAAAAAATGTAGATATAGAAAATCAAATCTATTGTTGATTCATTTTAGTATGTGATTATAAACACCAAAAATTCATTAGATGGGTGTGAGGTTGTATGGGCCTTAAGACAACTTGACCTCATAATGTATCAAAATTCAATAACATATAATCAAATAATATCTACACAAGTCATTTTGTTGTATATGAAACTCAAGCAAAGTAAGTATGGGTATAAGTGAAACATTGACATAGTGGAATTTATGTTTCCCAAAGGTGATAAACAAGTGCAAACGAGAGAAGTGAAATAATATATAGTAGGTCAATCCTGAGGGAGTCCAACAAACAAAAAAATTGTAACTTAGTATACATGCTTGATGAAAAATGACGTCCTATGTAATTTCCAAGTGGCTTCCTTCATTGGTGCTCTCTTTATAATTTCCAACTTACCAATTAGGACAACTAAATGACATGTCAGATGTACTTGTAAATGTTGGTAAAGAAGTTAATAGTGAGGGAGAGAGAGAGGCATAGAAAGAGAGAGAGAGAGAGAGAGAGAGAGAGAGAGAGAGAGAGAGAGAGAGAGAGAGAGAGAGAGTTAGTGAAAATAGAGTATAAGAGATAGAGAGTGGTAATAGGGAGATTTAGATAGAGTGACATAGAGAGAGATGGGTAGAGAGATAGATCCCCATAGATACATGTCATTTTGGATTGTTGGCACAAAACACTTGGTCAAAAACTAGACTATTTTAAATTGTCTATCTACATTTCCATTTATATAAGAGGGAGAGTTAGATAGAGTGACATAAAGAGAGATGGGTAGAGAGATAGATCCCCATAGATACATGCCATCTTTGGATTGTTGGCACAAAACACTTGGTTAAAAACTAGACTATCTTTTGTCTATCTATGTTTCCCTTTATATATCTTATTTCTCTCTTATGCCTTCTCTCTCTCTTCCTTTGAGCTCTTTCTCTATATATATATCTCCGGGACTATTTTGAAAAGATTTTCGAGGCCTGACTTTTCGCCGGATCTCGGAAATTTTCGACTGATCGTGATCCTTAATTTTGCTGATCGATTCCCGGACGACCGGATCTTTCCGATTGTCCTTTCTTTAATTCTTTCTCGACTTGACTTTCTCCCGAGATATGTTCGATCGATCCGATCCTGCCTGACGTCTTGATCCGTTTGATCCCCTGAGATGTCTGGAATGATCGCCCCTGACGGATCTTTCGAGATGCTGAGCCTGATTGACGTGATCTCGACGATCGATCTGACGGACGACGGATCTTTGACGATCTTGACGGATCCGATCTGGATCTTTCGATCCTGCCTGATCCTTTATCTTTATCCCCTCGACTTCCGGATCTTTGTCTTCTATTTGTCTTTACCTATTAAACATAGCCACCTCGGCCGAACCCGCTTCAATTTCACGGATGTCGCAGTTTGATCCTTTATGGTTGATTTTGAAGCATCACTTTATTGTTAGACCACGCGAATTGCCTACCAATTGGCTTCATGTATTACACAAATGTATGCAAAAAATAGACCAAAATTTTCCTTAATTGACTTTCCACAACTCTTTGGCATACCCATTGCACACACAAGTTGCAATTGCTAGTATTATATTATATTATAATATATAATTTTAATTCCATTTTGAATTTCTTTTTTAGTAGCATATAAATGTGGTAAAATCTTGGCCCTAATTTTCATTTTAATAAACATACTCTAAAACCCTAATGGCGAAAAATCAGGGTGGGAGATTTTTAGGCTACAACTCACCAAATTGGAGAAGTGAAAGTTCAATACCAGCGAGGAAGAGTTTGGAGGAGCTGAAACCAACAACAATAGGTAAATTTTGTGCCCTTCAATCCTACCTGATAGCTAGCTTTCAATTTTTGTGAGCCCAAAATTTGTTGTTTTACAATGGATTGTTTCAGATCGAGCTTTTTGGGTTTCTTTCTGGTTCTTTTTATTGTAGTGTCAGAGGTTTCTGCAGTGCAGAAGGTGGATAAATCTTCATCTGGCATAGATTTAATGGCCATGGATTCTTGTGTTCCACGTACAAATGCTCATTGTACCTCCTTCCATGGCTCATCAACAGTTAATTGCACAAGTACCTTTTCTTTCTATTCTCATCAAATTTACTACCAATTTTTTGAGTTTTGACTGATTATGGTCTGAAACCCCCCTTAGAGGTCAAATGGCCTGCAAGATGAGACAAGTTTCCTGCATGATCATGTGTAATGCTTGGTGGATTCAAGAAGCTAACTCAAAATGAATAGGAAAGCACAAACAGTGTTAGGATATAATAGGGCATAGCGAATGACATTAGGTGTTGGCTAAAAGTGGCCTCTCGAACTAAACAAGATATGTTCTTAATTAATCTATGAACTTTTTATTCCACTGAGATGACTCTTCCTCAATCTCCAGAAATTGAAAAGGATTTAAATCAAAAAAGAAAATAAGATGCTTGAATTCAAAATTTTGTGATGCTTTCTTGGAGGCATTGCAAATTACAGATTTCAAATCTTGTGTTCCCACCTTAAAATAATGTTCTTTTAGTTGTACTTCTCTTATCCTCCACTACTTTGAACTTCAACATTGTTGATTTCATTTTTTAACTCTTTTGGACACGAAAAGCCTAAAAGCCACATCATCAAGAAGAAAGTCTTACATACAAAGTGATTTCATTGTCTACTTTGTTGCTCGCACAAGGAATCTAGCAATTAAAATCTTGATTGAGGAATGCAACTGTTTGTTAACTAAAATCAACAAAAAATCTAATTTAGCCTCTAACAATAATAATCCCATGGCTTCTAAGCACATCAATAAAGGTCACTGTATTCCTTGACAAATTGAAATTTATTTGTCTTAGAACTAAAAAGGTGAATCAAAATCTTAACCTATACTAGTGCAAAAGAATGATTTAAAAGGGATGTTCTCATAATCTACTTGATGCTCAAATATAATCAAGAAATTGATGTTCTAACTTAACCAAAAATATGCATAAGTCTAGTAATCTTTGAACATGTCAAAGACTCAAAACAGATGCCAACGCCTATCCAATCTGACATGAAAAATGATTAACCCTATAAATACAAAGACAAATCTGCAAGCCTTTCTCACATAGCAACTATGGAATGATAAATAACAAGCAAATTAAAATCAAAGATAAAATTGCATCAAAGGGCCTTGGAAACACCACTGAGGTTCCTTGGCTCCCCTACCAGGAATCCCTCCCGCTAATTGCAAGGCCTAGGACCTAAAACAGATGAGGTCAGTTGCCAGTCCCATGCAAAGTTGGTTAATGTCACCCATTAGACCTTGGCATATAAGCTAAAGAAGGGTGGTTATTCATGTGACCCATATTGGGTTTGTTCTAAACATCCAACAAATAAATGTCTACATTTTCATTAGCAAGTTGTACCTACACAATCAGCCACCAACCATTTTCAAAGACCGATGCCTATCTTCCAGTCTTGCAAAAATAAACAAACTTACAATTTTAACTCATCTATCTTTTTATAAGTCTCAATTGTAAACTGGAACTTTCTCATTCACTCAACATGGTATCAGCTAAATAACAGGTTACAAAATACTAATAAGCTTCTGATAGGTATCTGGAAAATGTCACTACCAACTAGGGAAGGGGAATGCCTCCCCTTTCCCTTTTTCTTTATTAAAGATGTCTATTTGTCTATCATACAAGGAGAGGATGGAATCCCACCCTCCCCTCTGATAACCTTACCACCAGGTTACAAGATGCTACATGTCTAGTAAAACAACATAAAATGTGAACCAAAAGGTGAAAAGCAGCATACAACCTCTAATAGAAAATAGAACCAAATCAGAATTTAGCAATCTGAGAAACAAGCAAAGGCCACCATAGCCCTGTTCTTAAAATGAGAGATAAGTCACAAGGACCTAAGACATATTTTTTTCCGTAACTGTTCATCAGAGCTTAGAGTTTAATATTGATTACAATCTTTTAACCATTCTCTCTTGTATAATAGGACCATCCTTACAGAAAGAATGTTTATTGTGAAGAATCTTATTACCAGCCAGAAGGGATGTTTATTGTGAAAAATCTTATTACCAGCCAGAAGGGATGTTTGTTGTGAAGAATCTTATTAACAGCTGGAAAGGAATTGTACAGGTAAAGCTTTATAGATCAGATTACAGAAACAAATATGTTACGAGCCCAACTAAATACCTACTATAACAATCCTAAATCTACAAAATATGAAAGTGAAATTAAACAGGGAATCTGAGACATTGTTATCAGCTCTGATACCACTGTTATGAGCCCCACCTCAACCAAACAGTTGTTCTAAATCTTACAAAATATAAAACTGAAATGGAAGAAAAATATGAAGCTAAATGGGAAATCTAAGATAATGTTATCATCAATGATACTTGCGATGATTCCAAAATAGATGTTGAGAAATTTAGAATAGAAACTTGAGAATCTGAAATGACCAGTACAAACCTAAATCTGAAAATTAGAAACAAAAAACACTTTAAAGTTTTAACATTGCTAAATAAATATAAATTGTACTGAACAAAAAGAGATTTGCAATCTAAGAGGCTATAGATGCCAACTTGGGCCTAATCCAATGCAGTAAAGGTTGCTACCTTGACCAAACACAGTATTTTACACTGTTACCAAATCCAGCTAGATCCAGAATATTTTGACTAGCTAGATGTATCTAATTGAATCCAGATTTTTCAATTAGTATAAAAATTATACCAATTTTTTTTAGAACTCTACATTTCTAATTTTGGGCCTCTCAAACAAATTGAATTTTTCATAACTATGATCTTTTAGACTTGTGCACTAGAATTTATTTCTTCCAAAATATACTTTTGTCCACTCTCTGAGAGTCTATTTATAATATTTTTCTTGATTTAGATCCTTCACCTTTTGAATGTGGAAAAATTAGATTTCTTCCATAGAAGTACATATAATTTACCTTTGGGCCTCATTTTCTAACAAGACAAAATCAAGAGAAACTGTTTCTAGTAGGTATTAACTCATCTATCTTTTTATAAGTTTCTAGTGATCCATAAGAGTGGATTGAGTTGACACATGGACCATCGGGTCATGTCATTCTAGTTCATAGAGTGGACCATCAAGAAATCTAATGGAGGAATTCATCATCAAATAATGCCACTCTTCTCATGATTTCTGTCAGCAATGCTCAGTACTCGTTCGTTGGTCTTCTATTAAAGGCTTTTGGCATTTCATGTGATTTTATTTTGTGGAACATTTGAGCTTTTTTATGTTTTATTTCTTGTGTTCCTTTCCAATTACAAATAAATAGTTGTGGCTATTCAAATTCCCAGGCTTTTGTTGGGTCTTCTTTAGCTTTGTCTTCTCAACCGACAATCAGCTCCAACTCTGTATTGGTTGCATTCTTAGATTCTCATTATATTGAGTTGGCTGAGCTTGTTGAAAAGGCATTGCTTTTGCAGCCTCTGGAAGAGGTTGTGGGCAACAACAATATTTATCAGCTATCTTATTATCTTTTTGCTCATAAGAATGACATATCTACATAAAAATGTCTTCTCACAAGTATACCCCTACATTAGTTTTCCATTAGAGGAGAAAGATTGTGATCTCATATACATTGTATGCATACCTAGAGAATGAATGCATTATATTGTGTTTGGTCAATGTAGTTGATAGAAACTCCTATTTTTCCTTGGTTAATAAATTTCATTGAAAATATTTGCAACATTTTTATTCGATAAGGGCACACAAATCACTTTTTATTTGTGACTGAGTGATTACTCTGCTGATTTCTAGGAATAGATCAAATGTTTAATGCTTAATCCTAGTGCCACATAGATTTCGATAAAAGATCAAGTGATTGGAAACTTAAAATTTTTGTTTTCAGAGAATTTTATGGAAATCATGACAAAACTATAGCTGATTTGGAAACTAGCTACCTTAAGGAAGCTATGGTGATCCTTAGCTATTTGAATATAGTATTAACCTCCTTAGTTTCTCATGATGTTGTGTCAGTCAATGCAGCTGATTTAAATGATTACTTTTATAGAATAACATTAACCTTTTATTTACAATAAAAATGTGTATATTACACATACAATTGGATATTATACATTTGGAAATCAAAATTTACAGCTCAGGAAAAAGTTTGGGAGAAAATTTTCCAAAGTTGAGAAATGTCTGTCAGTAGTTTATGCGCAAGAGAAATATGTTTGTAAATGCACTTAAAACTAGCTTATCTATCTTATTAAATAATCTATATAAATAATGCCAAGATATATTACATATTTCAGATAAATCATATTATACATATTATTATTTAACAAAATTATTATATAAATTTTATGTTTAAATAATTATCATTTCTTTCTTTCTTATAATTACATTATATTATCATTTGATTTGATTTATATTTTATTTAATATAAAATAATTTAAAAATTATTATTTAAATTAATATTATATTATTAATGCATATTATTATTTAATATAATATAATAAATATTAAATTTTCTCTCTCAAGTTCAAAATGTCTAATTTGGCCTTTTTGGTTGTCATAATTGAGTGGAATTTAAATGGTGGTTTAGTAGAGATTTTAAGAGGGTGTTTGGAAGATTTTGGGAATGCCATCTCTCTTCCATGCCTTGTTTTTTGTGTCGACCTTGATGTTTTTTTCTTAAGATAGAGTTGAGTATTTCATTTGTGTCACCATGCATGATGCATTGGTGTGCATGTCAAGTGTGTCATCACATGTTATAACACCTTGTACATGTAGTGTTGTGTGTCTCATCTAATACCATTTTATTATAGCAAAAAAATAAGTTGATCTATGTTTTTTCCATTAATGTCCTATTATAAAAGTGGAAGAGAAAAGCTCATAGGTATAGCTGGTCAAAGGTTAAAGGCCCTGTCCTATTATTTAAATGGTAGTTCAAATCAAATTTACAAACAAATAGTGTGATGGACAAAGGAGCTCAACCATCTGAGTTTGTGGCCTCCCTAAGCCCCAAGTTCCTATTTGGTCCAGCCATGCTTTAATGCATGACACTTTTGAGCTAAAGGATATTTCTCCAAACATGGCTTAGATTTCTTTGGATGGTACTCTTCTTAAATGCCAAAGGAGATCTACTTGGAGGTAGATCTAACATGACTCCACATAGAAGAGCTTCACAAGACTTTGAAATCAAATATCCATTTTCTAATCCAAAAACATATCACTCACTGGACACAATAGAGAGCTTAAAATTTTGGAGAGGGGCTCACATCTAAAGTTCACTTTGTCTTGTGCCTATGTTCTTGACAGACCCTAAGCCTTGTGAAATGGAGTTGAGTAGTGCCCTAAGTATTGAGTGTTTCCAAGTCCACCAAGTGCATACAACTATGATTCTGGTAAGCCCATAACAATAATCTTGTGTTAATTTGGTGAAGTAGCATTAACCCTATCCATCATGTAGCATAGTCTTCTTTTTCAGCATCTTCATTACTTTTGTAGAAATTTCATGACTTTGTTAGCAACTATTGTCCTTTTCAATAGTAAGGAAATTTTGGCAAGAAAGGCCTACTTCTATGGTGGAGGATCTCAGTTTCCAACTTCTGTATCTAGTGCTTGTATTTCAATGCAACTCAACCATACTTATCTTGTGATTTGTTTTATTTGTATTGTATAATTTAAATGGTAGTTTAGTTTCCATCTTAGTTGTCCAACTCAAAGTATTGCATTTACAAAAGAAATAGATACATTATTTAGGATATCTATTAAGTTGTTTTTGAGATTCTGATTAGGCTTTGTAGAGTGTTGGATTTACAAAAGAAATAGAGAAGAATGCACATAAGACACATAAATGTTTGATAAAAAGGATTCTTCTAGATTCAAGGATGGGAAGGCCTGCATGTGCCCAGTCGTGGTGTTTTCTACCTTCTACAAAGTTTGGTTTAACAAAGGCAACCAAGTGGTTGACAACCCACATTAACTCAACAAAAGAAATAAAAATGTTCAAACACTTGCAAACCCTACCAAGTTGTATAATGTGTAATTTGTTTATGTGGAATAGATGTGAGAAGGCTTGATCATTAGTCTTTGATTCCAAGTCATCTGATTTTATTTTTGAGTGTTCATTTACTTAATACAAGCCTGGCTATAAAGCTAAATATCTTTGAATGACTTTTAATGTTCCTATCTGTCTAGCCAAGTGATATGATTCTACTTCTAAATGTTTATTTGCATAAGAGAAGACCAATTATATTGGTAGACATCTTACAACGACTTTTAATGTTCATGTCTATCTAACTACTTTCAATTTTTTCCTATCTTTACATCTATTCCAGCTATACACCCACTTTTAATCCACTACTTCCAACTATTTCCCATAGTTCTGATTGTTATCTACTCTTAACAGCACAAATGATTTTGTATAAAATATTCCTCTATTGGTGTTATGTTGTACATGTCCTAAGCACATTTGGATCTGCACTTGCATCTGCATATTTTTTTGAATTGGTAACTTGCTATGGCTATAATATTTATTTATGCATATTTTAATTTTGTCCACTCTTTTTTCTTTAGGTTACAACTATGTTGTCATATAAGAAAACAACTAGATGAGTAGGAAAAAAAAACCACACATTTTTTGTTCTTGATGGCACCATGGATTATTAGTTTGCTTCATCCTTTCTTCTCTTGTGCATATGTGTTGTTGATTCTAAATCAATGTGTTCATTGTTGTTCTCAGCCTCTGTTCCACTACTATCTTTTGGTTCATTTGATCAGCCAAAAATAGTTTAGATTATATTGTCTGGAATGCCTATTTTCTCTTTTTTTTAGTATAGTGGTTCAATAGATGGAAATTAGAACATATGAGAATAAAGCATAAGCTCTATAAATTATAGTAAAACTTGCATATTGAAAAATAACATTATTTAAAGGTTTAAAAATTGAAGTTATATTTCTAGATATTTTGAGCTAGAATACAAACTTAGAGTTTCATTCAGAGAAAGAAGGGAAAAAGAAACTTTACATCCTAAAATAATAGTGATATTAAGAAATGGAAAGAAAAAAGGAGAGCACAGAGTTCTCATGCCACGATAACTTTAATCATTGTCATACATGACCAGATTTGATTTAAACAACCCTAAACACACATCTTAATATGACCTAAAGTACAAACTTGACGTTTCTTTTTCAATCAAGAACAACCAAACAAAACAGATACTTAGATTTACTCAGCAATATGAAAGAGCAGAAATAGAAACAGTCAGTTCTGAGGTTAGAGTAGAGAAGAACATGCACTAAGTAGTAGAATTCAAATGAAAACAACATTTCTATTGTGTAAAAGTTAAAACTACAATTGACCAAGAAATATAAACAACTAACATCTACTTGAAATTTTGCATGTGATATTAAACCTAAAACATGAAATACAAGATAAAGACCATCAAATTGTAGGCCTTGGTTCCATTATATGATTTTAGTTGCATCTACAAGACAAAAAAAAAAATTAGTACCACATGTCATAAAACTGCATCATCCATGCAGATGTCTTTTTCACACATTTTTACCAAAAGGAATAGAGTGAGATTTCTAACATCCCTTTGAATCCTTTATATAGGAAGATGTTTTGCTATTGATTGGGGTGAAGAGTTCTCTTTTATATTATCGACTTTTCAATAGTTTTGACATATTTTCTCTTTTCTATTATCAACATTTCAAATAGTTTTTACATATAGTCGACCTCTATCAGTATATCTAGCCTAGTTGAGTACTTGTTTTTTCTGCCATTTATCTAGGATTTACATACATTCAAATTCTTACTTTGGCTATATTAGAATGTTTGGGCCTATGTTGGATTAATATTTAGCTTCTATAATCAACTACAAAGCTTAAACAAACAAATGATTCCCTTGTAAATTCATATTCCTCAAGTTGAGTAGCAATCAATTCTTCTTAAAGTCTCCAATATTTGATACAAATAATGCATATTATTCTTCCTGTATCAAATACAAGCCATTATTGCATAAATGTGGTAGGAATATCACATAAAATGAATGGCAGTACGAGCCATTTATACAACCCTTGCATTGATTTATTGTTTGTCTTCTCTATGGCCCCTTCTTTTACTCTTAACTTAATGTTAACCTGACTTATAGTCTAGCTGTGTAAATACTTGGTAGGAACCAATGGTCACAACAAAATTAATGCCTAAATCAAGAGCAATAGCTTTGAATTGATAAGGCCCAGATCTCATAGACTACTGAATAAAAGAAACAACAGAAATATCCTTTTGAAGTGGCCAAACATCCTAATCATATGGAAAGAGGCAAAGAGGCCTTTATTAGCCCGTTTGGACTTTGGACCACTTATCCTTGTTGGTGAGGCATCTAGGCATATAAAAATAAACATATATATATTTAAAATATATCTATATACATAATTTTAATTTTAAAGTATATTTTAAATTATTGATGTTAATCATAATTTTTATCTTATGCATATAAACATATACATGGGTATGCATTGTGTGGAGCAAGACTACATTTTTGAGGACATTGCACCCCACAAATGTCACTTGAAGGATATAATATATTTTGGAGCTTCTCAGAATACTGTCAAGGAATTTGGAATTTAATACCCATACATTAGACCAACAATATTTTATTTACAATGCAAATTGTCTATTTGAAAACCTAAACCCACACTTGTTGATATCACCTAAATCTTTCTACTTTGAGGAAATAAAAACATACATACGCCATGCTACTTGCAAGGAAAGAGCTATATTTACCATTACATATATTCATATAACAAAAAGTCTACAATTAATTGCATTTATCTGTTACTTTGGTTTCAGAACCAAATGTCGCGTAAATTCCACTACAGCAAGGTGAAAATGGCAATTTCAGAGTGCAACAAAAATTTTGAATAGAAATTGATGATAATATAAGTGCATTTTTTTTTATACAAACTCATATCATGATTTTGTTGCACAGACAATAATTTCAATGGAGCAAAATGTCCAAATCACAAATAACATAATTGAATGTATCAATTGAAATGGAATTCAAATTGAGGAGTATAAGATACTAACAGGGGCAATGGTGATTTCTGTTCAATTTTACATCTCTGCTCGCAACACAGCCATCCCCTGCCACACACTGCCATCCCCTGTCCTTGCCATTTTAGACGGATGAACATCAATTACCAGATGGTGGTCTGTGCAAATGAAGGATTTTTTGGAGAGTAAACGGTTAGTACTACATTTTGGAAACCTCCTATATTCTTGTTCATGCATAACATCACTCTACCCAACTTTCCACGGTCAAGATTTTCATTCCATCCTACATTTTTGCAAATGTTTTTATGTACACAGATGCTTGTGATTGTAGTGGTACGCCTCTCAACGTAAAAATAGTGTTTCCTTGAGTAAACACCTCTTTAGGATGTTTCATGTTACATTGGAGTTTTGTCCACAAATTACTTTAGCTGAAAATTGTTCATTTGCGTGTTAATTGAAATCCAAGATTCTGAAAATAAGTCTTTTTTATGATGAATTTTGTAACAGTGTCTGTGAACCCAAATTAGTCAAAATTTGTACAAGTATATAGTATAATGTCAATTTTTTTCATGTTTCATGTCATTGTGTTTTTATGTTTTATGAAGGTCATTTAGTTAGTAGCTATATTATAGGAGATCATGAGTGTTTTCTATGTTAAATATATCGATACATTCTAGGTTCTACAATCACTTGTTGTCATCACTTTTGTTGGTGGAAATGATTTTGAAGAAATAGAAAAGTCAATGGATCTTTTGTGGCAATAGGTAAGTCGGATGAATTTAAAGTGATGAATACAAATTGAAGAGAAATTATTGAATATGGAAACATTTTCCAAGGTTTAGGTTTAAAGGCGTTGGTTTTTATGTAGATCTTAGGGACTAATAAAACACAACCTACAGTAAAAGCAACAGTCATTTCAGCATGGGCCTTTCTTTTAACAATTGTCCCTTCGCAACGACTGGATTCTCACTTCTGTAAAAGGTGAGTAAATATGAGATCATCCACCACTATTTGAGTGTGCATCAAACCATCTATTTTTTATTATCTTTGAAGACAATTTAAAGTGTGTCATTATAATTACTGCATGTAGTTGTCTTCTCATGCTATCAACAATATTGGAAGTAGATAACAGAGTTGTGTGTATAGCTATAGGCGAAGCAATAACTCTTATTTTTGAGACAGTTAACTCAAAGGATCAAAGTCATGATGATTCTAATAATCTAGACCCTGGGAGCTTAGATCTAGATAATGTACTACAAGATAGAACCCTTGAACAAATGAAAACACTTTCAATAGAGGCTAGTAGCAAAGGGTCTTCAAAAAAGGATCTCAATAGCCAATGGAGTTCTTTTCACAAATTTTTAGCATCTATTTAGGTTTGAGTCTTTTTTGGGCCAATCAAATCTCTATTCATAAGTAGTTCTTAATGTGAAAATTGGATTTTGCAGGATGGCATGAAACATGAGGCAACAATAAAGTTACAAAATGGTGATGTTGTAAATGTATCAACATGGACTCAAATAATATGGGTAGTATGGCTATAAGTTTCAAAGAAATATACTATAATTTTGTTACTATGCATGATAATAATTCTATTGATTCTGTGAAGGTTGGTGAATTGGTTTGGTTGACTTTTGTATCTCATGTATGTACTATTTGATGACTTCTAATTTATTGAACAAACAAATTTTCTTAGACATTTTCTTGGAGGTGGTTTTCAAAAACACATGTAGGTAACTTTATTTGTCATTAAGAGCATTTTCCAGCATCTATATCATTGTATATAGCTAGGTAATGCATTCTAGTGAAATTTGTGGCTGTAATGTTCCTTTTTTGAGCAGTGAGATGACTTTATTTATCATCCTCACAAAAAGGAATTACTCATTGATTTATACAATTCTAGGTAAAATATATTTTTGTTCAGTTTAATCTTTAGCAATGAATAGCTAATATATAGGTTTAATTTTTGTGTTTTTTGTGAGCCCAAAATTTGTTTTTTTACAATGGATTGTCTCAGATTAGGCTTTTTGGGTATCTTTTTGGTTCTTTCTATTATAGTGTCAGAGGTTTCTATGGTGTAGAAGGTGGAGAAATCTTCATCTGGGTTGTCATCAAATGACCAGGCTTCTGTTGGGTCTTCTTCGGCTTTGTCTTCTCAACCGTAAATCAGCTCCAACTTTGTATTGGTTGCATTGTTAGATTCTCATTATATTGAGTTGGCTAAGCTTGTTGAAAAGGCATTGCTTTTTCAGCCTCTAGAAGAGGTTGTGGGAAGCAATAATATTACAATCTTAAAAGAAAAAGAGTTTCTCTTGGTAAAAGATATTTTTGTTAAGTTTAATCTTCAACAATGAATAACTAATATATAGGTTAAGAGAGCAAAAATTTGATGCAATGATTTCTAGCATTAGTGCTTTACCAGTTATATAGTTGTATTTTGTTTAAAGTTTTGCTATATTTAGGAGTATGCTTTAGTTATAGATGTCAACCACTATTTTAAATGTATTTCTCACAATTTTATTTTGTTTTTTGTCATATCAAAATGAAAGTTAGTAAGAATTCTTAATATATGTGACTTACTAAATGGGGAAAATGCATAAATATTTTGGATGATTAAGGAAAATATGTGTTTAATCAGAAAAAGAGGAAGTGTAATATACTAGTGCAACTTTCTTGAGGGCTTCTTCCTTGCACTACTATAGAAAGATTATGGAAAAGGTTGTTAACAACTGATGATCATTCCCCAGTATTTGATTTCTAAGGGTTTTGAGTTTCTATGAAGTGTTTCTAATGTGAAGTGGCATAGAAGTACAAATTCATTTCTTTTTTTACATCATTAACGATTTAGACATCTGTAATGGGAAATCTCACATAACCATTGAAATAGGTAAAGGATGCCATATTGTAAAAATCTAAATGTGCTCATTATTAGATCTTAGCTGTATTTTCAATTTAATAACTATATTTTCATTTTAATAAACATATTCTAATACCCTCGTTGAAATCTTATTTTTAGGTTGTAGCTCGTCAAATTGGAGAGGTGAACATGCACTCTTTACTTTCATCTGACCATGACCAGTGAGATTTCTAGATAGGAAGTTGCCATCCTTCTCATTCAAATCCTTTCAATCTTATCTTAAGGGTTGTCCAGGGAAATGATGCTTTGAATCGGGCAATATATGCACCACAAATAATATAACTACATTTACTATATATTTTCATGTCTTTTCTCCCTTCAACATTTGTAGCATTTGTATCATATTTAGGATTTGTCTTCCATCACAACCAAGAGTGCAGTGAAGGATGTATTTCTTGGATCTTTGTTTATGCAGTTGTATGTTGTTTGTAATTCCTTCGGTTATGCAACTGTTTGCTATTTGTATATTTTTTTCTTTTCATGCAATACAAAAAAAAACATATGAATGCCTATGATATTTGAGCTTTATATGCATAAAGTTGTTTCTTGATTGTATTTTTTTTTTCATGTTAATTCAATACAAAAAGAACATTTGAATATCTATGATATTTGAAATTTATATGCATAAATTTGTGAGAATTAATTAAGCTACATTTGATTTATAACTTGAATAATTGATTCGTTCAAATAAATGACTACTATGACTAAAATAAATGAGCACACTGACCAAATATATGGTTATAATGACTAAATATATGACTACCATGTGACTAAAGTAATGACTAAATTAATGACTAAAGTAATGACTAAATTAATGACTAAATATATGATTAAAGTAATGACTAAATATATGATTAAATAAATGACTACCATGACTAAATAAATGACCAATTAGCACAATAATCAATGACTAAATTAATGATTAAATATGAAGCTAAATAAAATGCTAAATAAATGATAGGTTAACATACGATCAATGACTAGAAGCTATTGACTAAATATATGATTAAAACCGTCACTACTATATGACTAGAAAATAATGACGGTTAACAACGATCAATGACTAAATTAATGAGCAAATTAATGACTAAATGACTAAATTGGTAACGATAATGACTAAATCAATGACTAGATAAGGCAAAATAGTTTAGTCACTAAATTTAGTCCGCATTATAAATAATGAGTAACTATTGGTCACGTGACAAAATTAGTCATTTATATGCAATTTTATTTGATTTATTTAACGGTCATATATTTCCATTTTTGTTTAGTGAACTCACGGTATTGATCAGAGAACTTGCTCAAAGTTATTTTGTTGAAAATGATATGAAGCTTCTCCTTTAAATAGCACATATGGTGAAATTTTCATCTTTTATGCATTGCACTCATCGTTCACTGTCGATTACCTGGGTGAGAGTCTCCAAGGCATAGCTCTTTTATTCTCAATCAATAGCCATTTTAGCTTTTATTGATGAGGACTTTCATATTTATTTGAGATGTTTATGCGGTAGGGTACAATCGCATGGGCTTGTGTATACTATCTCCCACATGGTGTGAAAATAGAATACTGCTCGAGCCATGTTGATCCGTGGCTATCTTTTTTTCATCAGATACTATCATCTGGAAAGTCCACTATGAGAGGTTTATGATCATCTATGGATGCTTCTTCCAGGTGATCCACTATAATTTGTCCTTTGATAGCTCTCCTATCCACATACTCTATATCAAATTCACTTAGGATCATCACCTATTTGGCTATTCGGCTAGTTAGGGTTGTCTTTGCTAGTAAGTATTTGAGTGGGTCTACTTTTGAAATCAACTTCACCTTTCTGTTTAAGATGTAATGTATCAACTTTTGTGTTGAAAACACGACTCAGAGACACATGCTTTCAATGGGTGAGTAGTTTAGTTCATAACCTCCCAGTGTTTTGCTAATATAGTAGATTGCCCTTTCTTTATTGCTATCATCTAGCTGGACCAAAAGAGCTCCCAGCATTGCTTGTGTGGTAGACACATAGAGTATCATTTCCTTTTCTAGGATAGGTGGCATGAGTATAGGAGGAGTAAGTAGGTACTCCATTTTGTTGGAATGCTTGGTCACGTATCCCATACCACTTGAAGGTGATGTCCTTGTTTAGGAGATGAGTGAAAGGGTGAAATTTTTCTGCCAATTGTGCTATAAATTACCTGATGGATTGCAGCTTCCCTTGTAGGCTCCTTAACTATTTCAGTGTCTTTGGTGGAGGCATCTCTATTATAGCTTTTACTTTTACAATATCCACTTCAATCCCTCTTCTTGACACTATGTACCCCAACAACTTTCCAAATGTTACTCTAAACACACATTTCTTAGGGTTAAGTCTCATATTGTACCATTCAAGTCAATCAAACACCTTTGTTAGGTTTTTCAAGTGATCTTCCCTTTTGAATGACTTTGCTAGAATGTCGTCCACATAGTCCTCCATGATTGTGTGTAGCATATCATGGAATATGGTCGTCATTTCTCTTTGATATGTTGCTCTTGCATTCTTTAGACCAAAGGGTATTACATTCCAACAAAATTTCCCCCAAGCACAAGTAAATGTTGTTTTGTGTTGGTCATCTAGAGAGATCTTTATCTGGTTGTATCCAAAGAAACCATCTATTAAGGATAACATCTAATGCCCTGTTGTTAGATCCACAATCATGTCGATACTTGGCAATGGAAAGTTGTCCTTTAGATAGGCCTTGTTCAAGTCTCTGAAGTATGTGCATATCCTTACGCCCCCAGTAGGTTTGGACACTGGTACCAGATTTGATATCCATTGTGGATAGTCGATGGGTCTAATGAAACCCACATCTAGTAGTTTCTTTAGCTCTACCTTTACCAGTAATGCTATCTAAGGATGAATTTTTCTAAGTTTTTGCTTGATAGGATTTGCTCCAAGGACAACAACTAAATGATGTACCACTAATGCTAGATCTAGTCCAAGAATGTCAACATAGGTCCAGGAAAAGTTTACCTTTCTCTTGTTGATGAAAGCTGTGAAATTTTCCTTTTCTTTAGGATCAAGTGACGCTGCATGGTATGTTATCTTTCGGTTCTCTGTTGTGCCAACATTTATGGAATCTGCTTCTTCTACTAGGAGTGTTGATCTTTCTTGATATTTCAATATGGGGAGATTGAACCCTCCATCCTCAGGTGCCTTTGGATGGTTTTCACCTTCGGATGCGTCCTTTATTTTCCTCTTTTTTGGATATGATAGAGCCACAATGTGGTTTTCCCTAGGGGATTGTATTTTTATGTTTTTTCTTTCATTGTTGCGGCTAGGAGATTCAATCTTTCCACCAAAGTATTCCTCATTTTCAAGCTCCATGACGAGCCCTACTTTGTGATCTCCAACTAGTATATCTATTCGAAGTCCCATGAACTCTACGATTGCCTCATCATTCTGGAATTTATCCAGAACAGGTATTTATTGTTGTTGATCCTAATCTATGAGTTGTGGGTAGTAGAGTGGTAGTCTATTATCATCATCCACAAAGCTTATGAAGGTTGTTGAAATGGTCAGTATGGCTCAGGTGTCTTTTTCCCACTGAGTGTCTAGGTCATCATTACTAGAAGTGGGAGAATCATATCCGGTGATGAAGGAGAATCCCATTCATATTCATTAGAATTTGTTCCAGAACGGTAGTAGATGTTGGGAATGGTTTAAATATATTGGAGAGAGAACCTATCAATGCTAAAGTTTTCGAATAGGTATTTGATGGCTAAATCATTGTCCATAATATGATAGATATCTAGTGCCTTAACGCTAGTATAAGTTTCTCATTTCTTCCAAGAGGTTTGTCTAATTTTTGGAATAACTACATCTTTTAGATTTTAACCTAACCCCATGTTTTTCTTCCTTTGTTACACTATGATAGGCTCTGATCAGCCTTGTTTGTGTAGCCCAAGGCCACCTTTTCCATTGTATCCCATTTGTTTAACTAATTGATAACCTCTAGTGTCAGGATCAATTAAAATGGGTTATGGATTTTCTAGTTCTTCTCGGTCCTCCTTGTAGATCATGGATGAGAAGTCCTAAAATATTTCATCTTTCATGTCTCCCCATCTAGTGAAGATTGTGGGCTTGGCTATCATTTACACTATCTTGATCTCTTTTAGACCTCCATATAATCTGGGTATTGGTGGAAGCATGCCGATGCAAAATGCTTGGTTGAAATGGTAATTCCCATTACCCTTGTCAAGTACTTGAACCTTGGCTTTTGTTTTTGGTTGAGGTTGACAGAAGCATGGAAGGGTCAACATAAGAAAAGGAGTGGAAGGCTATGTCGTTGCTAGGCACACGTTGGATTTTATTATACTTTTCCTCCAAATTTGCATAGAAATGGAAAGGCTCGGGATCGACATATAGTGTTACTTCTTTTCCTTCATGGGGAAACTTTACGCATTGATGAAAAGTGGAAGGGACTGCTTATAATGCGTGGATCCAAGGGCGTCCCAGGAGGAGGTTGTACGAAAACTCAAGGTCCAATACTTGACAAGTAGTTTTTGTGATGGTTGGTCCTATCTGCACTAGCAACCTGATTGTTCCTTTAGAATTTCTTTCAAGGTCATTTTAGGCCCTTATGGTGATACTCTTGCCTTTGTAAATCATGTCATCAAAATACCCTAACTATTTGAAATTTTTTAAGGTACATATGTTTAAACCTGCACCATTATCTATCAATACTCGTTTGACCATGGTTTTGTGAACACCAACCTCTATGTAGAGGGCTTGGTTGAGGAATGTTCTTTGTGGTAAATCTTTCTCTGAAAAGATTAAATGATTACTTGTTGTGATCTTGCCAACTATTGCTTGGAACTGAATAGGAATGAGGTCATTAGGGACTGACATTTCTAATGCCTTTTTCAATATTTCCCTATGTAAGAGTGATAGTTTTAACAACTCTAGGATTGAGATTAGGGCAGGTGTTTTCTTCAATTGTTCCACAATGTTGTAGTCACTTGGTGACTTGATTGGGGGTTTGGGTGGGACTCCTTGAATTTTAACTCTTCCTCGGCTGGTGGTTACATTATAGTTGTTGTCTCCACCTTGTGGGTGTTGGCAAGAAGTTAAGTCCACTTTTTGGCCAAAAAGTGGAATTTTTTCCCTAATTTTCAGAATTTGACACATTTGACCTTAAAATTGAAGCACTTAGAGATTGAATTTTGGAAAAAGTCACTAATCATAAAATGTAGTAATCAGAGTCTAGTTTCCAAATATGTAATTTATTTTAATACCCAGATGATACAAATTGATTTTCAATAGGCGTTTCTAAAAACCATTTAAAAGTCACTTTTTCGCTTTCCATGCAGTGTCGTCATCCATATTGACCTAAATTATAAGTATTTTCTAAATCCTTTTGGAAAAATATTTGTAACTAACTACCAACCCGTTTTGATATTTTTATAATTTTTATTGTTTTGTTAAATTTTTTACTAATACGCCTTGTAGTTTTTGAAAGTTATGCGATGTACTGCATAAGATGACCTAAACCTTTTTTTTTTTAAAAAAAAAATTGAAAATAATTTTTTGAAGTACGTTTTCATGCAATTTGTTTTACAAAAAAAATATTTAAATAAAAATTTATTAAAATAGTAAAAAACCCTAATATTTCAAGTTTATGGACTAATTTCATCATAAATTGATTGAAAAATAGAAGAAGGGGTGCTCATTTTTTTCGGTGATGGCTATTACTACAAGACTTGGCAACCTGGACCACAACAATAGTAGTCATGACCCCTACCCCACCCTACCTAGTTGATAAACCGGAGGGGGAAACGTTTCAACCGCTAGAAAGGCTATATCCTTCCGCCCGAGGCCCCTACTCTTCTATAAGCGAGGTGGTGGGGTCTTGGACAGAGGTGACAAAATTCTAGGGAGTAGTTATTCTAGCTTATACTAGGGGTGGAAATTCCCTAGGTCCCAATGTACAGGTTGGGTGAGGGGATCCCAATTAGCTGTGTGGTAGGGGCTAATTCATAACCTCGAACGAATGAAGGTACAAAGGCGAGGGAAATTCTAGTGAAGACCATCTCTATCTCCCACCCACCTAGTCAGAATAGAAGGGTTCGGTCTTTAGCAACATAAGAAGGTGATGGGTGATGTTGATGTTACGTTGGTAATCTAGTTTCATTTCTAGATTATCAACGTAACATGACCATATTCATCTAGAATGTTACGTAGGTAATGAGGTAATTTTCGGTATTGATGGAGTTTCCCCTTCGGGGTTCTCCATCCTCGAGGCCCAATACCACCCTAATAGGGGGGTATTGGATAGGCCGAGGTAATATTATAAT
>VDFB02166647.1:0-15161 GCA_007258455.2 Sequoia sempervirens | reverse complement strand
AGGAGAAGCGCAAAAGAAGGCCACAAGGGAATACCAGCACAAAGATGACCTAGAAGATTATTGGGCCAACATCAAAGATGATCTTGAGGCCAAAAAGAAGAGATACTCCAGACTCCCTGTCGAGGCCATAAGACAGTACAATGTCAAATTAATCCCAGATCAACTGCAAGATGATGGAAACCTAGTGCAGGATCATGCCTATGAGGCTATGAAGGATAGATCAATTGGCGATATTAGCTGGAATGATGATGAGGTCACGGAGCTGGAGGACCTGATGGCCTCTGTTATGAAATTTACTGCTGCATGGTTGAAACATAAGATTTGGGAGCTTGAAAGTGAGAAGGAGATTTGTACCTTCAATTTGATGAGAAACCTCAACCCCATGTCTACTTTAGAGGAATCCGGGGAAGATGACCCCAAAGGGAAAACTGTAAAGAGCTCTCCTTTCAAGATAAAGATTAGAGGCCCCAAGGAAGGTGAGCCCGAAACAAAAAGGAAGCCAAAAGGAAAGAGGAGATGGAAGACTTTGAAGCTTAGTAAGTCCTCTGATGAGGAAGAGTTGGAAAAAGCAGAAGAGGAAGAAGTTCCTCCACCACCAAAGAAAGCAAGAACAACCAGGACTTCAAAGAAGAAGGGTCAGGGTGCCTCAGAGGATGAGCCTCCTATTGTCGATGTGGAGAGTTTAGGAGGGGAGAAAGCAAAAGTTTACACAAGGAGATCCAAGACTCCCTCTCTAAAGGACACTGTGCCAAAGGCAGATCCTCCACCAAAATCACCAACCACAAAACCATCTAAGGTTGCTTCTCCTCCACCAAGTGCACTTGAACAAGAAATTATGGAGAAGCATGAAACTAGCGGAGAGGCGGAGCCATTCGAGGAAGGGACACTCTTTGGCAAGGCAGCTGAGCTCGAAACAGAGGAGGTTGAGAAGCATCCTTCCCCTCTGGTGATGTATGAAGACTCTCCGGAGAATGACAGAGGTAACGGATCCCCTGAGCAGAAAGAAGACATCCCTATTAGAACCCCATCACCGGTGCAGCCAGAGGTGGAGCTTGAAGAAATTGATCAAAAGTGATGTTTTCTCAGGAGGGATGACAAAATAACCAGAGAGGAAGAAGAAAAACAACAACAAAATGTGAGGGAAATCAAGTAGAAGAAATCCAGAGCTCGCGAGCTAACGCATCCGGCAAGGATGGATAGGTATTCCGCGCTAACAAGGAGGATTAACAAAATAGCCGAATACCAAAGATGAAATTGACTCCATTAAATGTCGGCTTAGGGTATTGCCTTTGCCACCTGTCACCAAGTTGGATGGAACATTCTTGAGGGTCCAAGGGTCATCGGTTCAGAGAAAAGATAAGGGAAGTGGCAGTTAATGCCCATTTCGAGATTTGTGCTTCCCTATTATCATAGGGCATGCATTGGACCAGATTGCATTGAGGATTGTGTCAAGGCCAACCTTGGTGGTGAATGGCATTTAATGTGTGCCTTGGTTTGATTCTTCCTTGGCTGACTTGTTTTGGTGGTTTTTCTTATTTTGTAAATGTTTGGCTGGGCCGACATGTCCTTGGTTTTTCTATAAGAGGGCTTTCTTGCCTCGTTGTAAAGGGTTAGATGTTAGACATTAGAAATTAAAAGAGAAGAGACTATAGAGTTAGAGCATTTTGTGAATTTCTTGAAGCAAATACTATATCAGAACAGTGGAATTGTTGCAGCATTTTGGTGATTTAATACAATTGAAGACATTGTGGCTTTCCTGGTGCAATCTTTTGTGTTATTCCATCTTGCATGGTTCCTATTGTTTTATCTTTGAAATTGCTTGAAGATTTAGGGTTTAGTGTTCAGAATTAGATTAGTTTTATCTTGATGAATGATGTTTATGATTTATATTTGGAATGTTTGTAGCTATCTCTGGTCTATACTCCCAGTAACTATTTGATTGTAGTAGGCTGGTGAAGTCAACCTGGACCATATATTTAATGTGCTTAAGTTCGATTGTAGATGAATGTCTATGATTTGAAAATCTGTATACCTCAGAAGATTGCACCGTTCTTGTAAGATTGCATTGTGGGTTGATCAGGAACTGGTTATTTGAGATAGGTCCATTCCAGATATCTGTGATTTATATTGTTCATTCTAGGAATAATTTGGATTTTATCATATCCCTGCACCCTTGTCTTTTGCTATTTCTTTATTATCTGGTTAGATTTAGGATTTAAGATCATCATATTGCAAGATCTGATAAGTGGAAAGATACAGTTTGCTTGTAGTAAGGTCTGATTATGATTACTAGCATTTTCACATATTATCTAAGTTGTTTATGCATTGTTATGACCTAACACCCGAGAGACCTTGGGGTGATTTTCAGTGATTTATTATTGAAAATTACCTTTCAAGAGAGATAGAACATTGCATTCTGTCTCAGCGTAGAAAACACCATCAATGCCCATGCCTCCAATGAACATCATCAGCCCCTTTTGATAAATGACCGTCAGCCTCCACCACATGTCTGCTCAACATTCTCCAAAGGAACTCTTCCCTTCATCTTTCAAATGGTCCTCGCCATGCTTCCACACATCATCGTCACACACACTTAAAGGTTGCTTCCTCTCACTTTTGAATCAAACCCCGACCGTCGGCCACTTTTCCTTCATTCGTATATGCTTCAACAGACCCCACAGTTGGCACCAATGAAAAAAGCACACTCCACATGTCTTCTTAGAACAAGCCTTCAATGGTAAATGGGAGGAATGAATTATGGGCCGCGAAATGCCACCACATGTCTCTTCAGAAAATGCTTCTTCAAGGCAATGGATGGAATGAACTATGGGCTGTGGTATGTTGCCATGTGTTCTAACTGCATGAACTGGGAGGAAAAAAAATTTTGCACGGGACCACTACCATCATTTGCAAGGGATTCACCTAGATGGGGAGCGACCAAATGTTATGGACCGAATATTTTTCTATTACAATGGCCGAGGGGAATCATTTTTGTGACATCATTTCTCAGGATTCTGAATCTTTTCAGTTACCATTCGTCAGGCGGTGGGGATTCTCACTATATATACTACTCTTTGTTTCTGGAGGGGTTGGAAGATTACATGCTACCTAATCAAATTTCCACGGGTTCAAGAATTACAAGATTTTAGAGAGACACCAGGCCTTTTATTGTTTAGATTATTGCAAGAATTTGCAGACTGTACCATTGTTCAGCCTTTCTATTTTCTTATGCTATTGATAAACTTTATACTATTTCATTATTGTTTGAATGGTCTATTTGTAGAACTTCTATAATTTGAATGCAAGTTTTCTCTTTTAGATCATGTCTTTTGACTCCTCTTTTCAGTAAATGGGTGTGAAAATTATTTTATGTCATTGAATGTGTTGTTCATGCTTCAATCTTTAATTTCTATTATTCTAGGACATAGTAAATTGCTAAACAGGCCCTTAGA
Organism: Sequoia sempervirens; assembly: GCA_007258455.2. Lineage (NCBI taxonomy): Eukaryota > Viridiplantae > Streptophyta > Pinopsida > Cupressales > Cupressaceae > Sequoia > Sequoia sempervirens. The sequence goes on along the minus strand of VDFB02166647.1, from coordinate 11,709 downwards.
TCATATCCTAAAGATTGATTTATCATTCCTTTTATCTAAATTTTGGCGCATCACCTTAGTTAGATCTTTTAATTTTATATTTATTTTCTTTCCCCTTTCCAAACCCCAATTTCAGAAGAAGTCAGCTTCTTTAAAAATCTGGAGGTCATTCAGTCTATCACAATAAGTCCCCCATAGACTGAGTTTCCCACAAAGGGTTGTTACCTTTCCAAATTTTGGCATCAACACAAACCAAGCATGTTAGTGTAATACCAAGCGAAGTTGATTTGTGTCTCTATGAAGAAGGCACAAAACTCTAGTTGCTCTGTCTCCATCAAAGAAGCTACAAAATGGATGATTTTAGGATTTTCATCAGTTCACGTGTTGACTTCCATAGACTTCTCTATTAGCATCTAAGTGATTTCTCTTTATAGGAAGTAAGTCCAAACCTCCATCCTTGGGTGCCTCATAGAGGTTTTCACCCTCGGATATGTCCTTTCTTTTTACTTTTTCTAGGTCTAGAGGTGCCTTTCAGTTTTCACCTAAAGGCCTTTCTTTTTTTATTTATCCTTTTCACTTTTATGACTAGAGGGTGGGACAAACTCCCCAAAGTAGGCCATGTTGTCAAGATATATAGTAAATCAAGCCTTATGATCCCCATAGGGTATGCCTTCGTGTAGTCCCATAAACTCGGCTATTGCTTCATCATTTTTGAACATGTCTAAGGTGGGTGGTCCTTTATATTGATCCAAGTCTATCAATTGAGGGTATACTAGAGGCATGTCATCATCAGTATTATCAAGGTTTAATGAATGGGTAGATAGGGTGAAAATGGAGGTAATAATAGGATCCAAAAAAGAATCAATCCAAGCTTTCTCTTTTGTCAAGGTGTCAAACAGGTCAAGTTTGTGGAAGATATTGGCTAGATCATAGTCACTGGATGTACAAGAGTCCCACTCCCATTCATTGGAGTCAGTCTCAATATGGTAGTCCTTGGATGTATCGATATCTTTTGAAGCACTAACCCCTCACTCAGAAGCACCTCAGTACTAGGAGAACTCATTTTTAATGGTGCATACCCTAATCCTGTGTTCTTTGGCCTCTTAGGAGGCATCAATGGTTCTATCTTCCCATTTTTGTGTAAACCAAGACTTTTTGTGTCCATCGTAACCTTTGTGTTTCATGATCTCAAAGCCTTTACCATATTGTTCAGCTGGGATTTTCTTGGGTTCAATGTCTCCTTCTTCCTTATTTAACCATGTGGAAATATCCTCGTCATTAATATCTTCCTTTCTCAACTCTCCCCACTTTGTGAAAGTTGTGGTGGGAGACATTCGAATAGTGACTTTGGGTTCCTTCTTGATCGCAGACAGCTTACCATAATATTTTGGAGATGTAGGTAGTTTACTAACACAATAGGATTTCTTCATATCATATTCTCCACACCCCTTATCTTGGACGTGAATCTTGGGATCAAAAGATGGAATGGTGGATGTGGACGCATTGGTTAAAGTGGAGGGATCGACGTAATGGGATGAAGTGGATAATGGACTCTCTCGATTGATTGGCACTTGTTGTTCGGGTGTCCCTCAAATTAATACAATACTGAAAAGGGTCAAGACCGCCAACTATTCTGATATTATTTCCATTTTAGGGAAAATTTAAGAATTGATGGTATGTGTATGGGATGGCCTCATAGCATGAATCCATGGTCATCCAAGGAGAAGGTTATAGGGGAGATATAGGTCCAATACTTGGAATGTTGTATCCAATATGGTGGGCCCAACTCTGATAGGTAATGAAATGAAACCTTTGGAAGAGCACTCTCCATCGTCGTAAGGCTTTATGTTAATACTCTTTGTAGTATCCACACAAGCTTCATAGAAACCTAATGTCGTAACCAATTTTAAAGTGAAAATGTTCAATCTTGCTCCACCATCTACTAGGACTCGTCTGATTTTTTTTATCGACATAGAGTTCTAGGTGTAGAGGGTCATTATGGCTGGGATTTTGTGAGGATAATTCCTAGTCAAAAAAGGTGACATGGTGAGTATTGGCTAGGTATCCAACCATTTCTTGGAATCAATTGAAATCAAGGTTTGTGGGCATAGAAGTGTCTTATAAGGCTTTATCTAGGATGGCTTTGTGATCGAGAGATATGAGAAGAAGCTCAAGGATAGATATTTGTGCAAGGGTCTTCTCCAAATGTTCTAAAAGGTCATATTGGGCCTTTGGCTACTATTTAGGAGGAGCCCCCTATAAGGTTACCTTGGTTTGTCATGTTGTGGTTGCACATTTTGGTGGTTTATTAAATGGAATTTTATTGGTATTGTTATTTGAGGCTCGAATATTATTTATGGTATAGTCATAGGCGACACGAGTGAAGTTAAATTGATCATTGGTCTTGGTACCTAAACTAGAGGATTTCCCCATCCCGTGGTCATGCAAAGGAATTTTAAAGTTGGTATGGTCATTATTTGAAGTTTCTTGATGGTTATCCACTTCTATGACACCATTTTGAATAAGGTCTTAGATTATCTTCTTAAGTTTCTAACATGATGAGTTCTTATGTCCTTTGATGCGATGTTAGTCAAAAAAAGTGTTTTCATCCCACCATGATGGTTTGAAAGGTCTTGGTTCATAATGTTTCTCCTTTAGAATTTGTATGATATTGAACTAAAAAAATTGTTTCAAGATAGATTCAATGGGTTCCCCTAAGGGAGTATATTTATGTCTTGGTTGAAAGTTTCTTTAAGGTCCATGTCCTTGGTTATTCTAGATTTTCTTTGTTGTTTACTCAGGGAAATTTGGTTTTTTGTTCGATGCATTCCTTTGAGGGTGATTGTAGGGCCATTTTTGTGTATCATCATTGCATCTACAACTCCATCATTCATGACATTCTTATTATGAGCCCAATACTTTTTTTTGTCATTTGAGGTACTTTTGGTGTTTTGATTTTTATTGAAAGGTTTTATTTCTCCTTTGGAAATAAGTTTCCTTTCAAGGGTGGTACCTTTCTCAACTAGGTCAGAAAATGTGGTACAACAATGCACTTGAAATTGGTATTTCAATTTTGTGATCAAGTTTTCGAAAAACATGACAACCTTTTGTTTTTTTGCTATTCACAAGGACATCGACTAGCCAAACTTCTCCATCTTTGGAATAATTCTATGAATTTCCTGCCTTCCTCTTTTTTGGTGTGACATACTACTTTTATGGTTATGTCATTTTCAATGTTGTAGGAAAAATGTGTCACAATTTACCTTCTATTTCATCCCATGTTCTTATACCTATAGGTAAATGGGAAAACCATTCAAGTGCTTGTCTTGTTAGGATTCTTGGTAATAATCTCATTAGGTACATGTGTTCAAATGTGATGTCTATGCAAGCCATGAAAATCCCTCATATGTTCAATTGGTCTTCCCTCCCCTCTATATTTGGAGAAATTTGGGATGAAATAGTTGTAAGGAAATGGATGCATGTATATGCTCTTGTCAAAAGGATATGGACATAACTCTTATGTGGAGTAGGTTTTATTTCTTGATATTTGCATATTTTCAACTTGTTATTGTAGTGCAAGCATTTGATTTGTCAAGACATCAACTTGAGTCAATGATGTATCCACTGTATTAACCATTGCATTATGGTATGGGTGACCCCTATTTGAGTTAACATTTTTCAATCCAATATTTGGGGTGGATGAATTAAGGTTGGCCCCAAATTCATGTGATGGATTTTGATTTTGAATGTTATGAGTGAAAGATGGGATTTGGTTTTGGATATTGGGAGTGAAAATCTGGAATTTGATTGACATGTGACAGATTTATACTGGATTGAGTTTACAATGGGTTTGAACTTGTTTGGCCATGCAGATTTTGGTTATCATATTGTTGAAAAGTCCTTTGTGTGTTGCTTTGTAGAGGAATACTCATACCAAGACCTTGTTGTGATGTGTTGGTGTTCTTGAATTGATATTTGGTGTGATGTTTTTTTGGAGATTTTGGCTTAGGCCCACTGATGTAGACCTTTTTCATTTTAGGTGGATTGCTATTTGACTTGTAGAAGTTTTGAAGCCAACTTCATAGAACCCAGGAAGCACCTGCATGCAAATAACCTATCATGAAAAAAAGAGATACAAGATAGAGACAAAGATGCTCTGAAAGCTTCAAGTTGAAATGCATTAAGAGGGAATATGGTTTGAGTTCATACATTACAAATGATACAAGAGATGCCTTAAATAGGAAATGCATGCACAACCCTAACTTGAGCTAAAATATGGCTCAACCTAGATAAGCTTACTAATTTCAACAAGATAATATAAGTTCTAGAAAAGCCAACTAAGACTTTCTAAAATGAATCTTTTTCCTAAGTAAACTTATGCACGTGTAATTAAATAAATAATTACACCAACACCCGCCCATAAGTGCAACTTAGGGAGAAGATTATTATGAAAAAGATTCAAAGATGCAAAGGATGGGTCCCAAAAACAAGGCCATGTTAGGTACCCATGCAAAAATGAAAAAAGAAATCTCACAACTGGAGAAAAGGAGAAAAACCCTGTGGGAGAAAACTCCTCTCTAGAAGAGAGAAACACAAGACATGAAGAACATCACTGAAGTAGGAAGAAGTTGAAAACAACTGTCAAAAGATGGCTACTATGGTGCTAAAGAACCTCCTCTAAAGATAGGATGATCTGGATCTAGAAGAAAACAATTTGCATGAGTTCCCCCAACAACACTACTCGAACAATGATCAAAAATATAGATGGAATATGATTCTATACAAGTGACCCCAACGACACTACTCAACCACTGAAAGTTGAAAATACAGGTGCTAATAGTCTGAAGAACACTGATCAACTAAGGATGGAAGATTCCTTCCAAGGAAAAACTAAAGAAGCATTAGCACAAACAGTATAATAGTATAATACCCCCCATAATGCTAACTGGGAGAGCCTGACAGATCCACTGAAATTTTGTGTAACACCCTATAGTGCATGAAGGAGAAGAAACAACATATGAAAATGCACAAGAAAGAACTTGCAACTGAAAATGTGGTGTGCAAAACAAATCACATGTGCATGAGGCTGGAATCATATGGATCCATTGTTGTCGTGGAGGGACACTCACCGGACAAAGGTGTGATGGCAAAAACAAAGGCACTACACAACCCCCCATGGCACTTTATAATACAATGCGAGTATAGAACATGGCACAATCTTATGTGCAAAATCCCTGAAAATACACGTACAATAGTGTGGCACTTTATCTCAGTGTGTTTAAATAGAAGATTTCTTACAAATGATGCTCAAAATTCCCACAAAGGACAAAAAACTAGAAATACATATAGAATAGCCAAAAATGAGTCATCCCACACAAACGAAAAGTTTCCAAGAGCTAAAACGTCCAAGTAATTCACTAGAGTGTGAAAACACAAAAATTTGAATAAAATGCACCTAGAGAACAATCTAGAAAAATTGCATTGATAGAACTGAAGAGCTCTGAAAGATGGTTCCAACGCCACTGAGATCGCAAAAAATAGAGAAACTGGTCAAAAGTTATGAGCTTGAGACTGAAAAGACTCCTTTGACTTCAACAGGCTATAGAATGCACCAGAAGCAAAATGGTGATGATACCCACACCACAGGAAAGTTGATGAAACCAACTTTCCGACGATATCTTGTTTGCCAAAAAAGATATCGTATGCCCCAAATATAGCCAAAAGAAAAAAAAAACACCCCTTTTAGGGCACAAGGGTCAAAGAGGGGTTATTACCCATTTGTCATGCTAACATCAACACTTCAGAGGGGTTAAGTTGTGACCCTAGAGGCCATCATGGAAAAAACTTACTTACCTCTTACTAGGGAAAATCTGGTCACAAAAATGGGAAGCCCGGCTGGAATTTTCTAAAAAGCAAAATTAAGCCAAAATATTAGGGGCCGGAATATTCATCCCATGCCAGAGAAAACACACGAGAAAACATTGGAGAATAGTCAAAACCGCTACGATGCTAGAAAACAAAAGAAGCTGTTGGAAAGCCGAAACATTTGGGAGGGTGATCACTACCGGAGAAAAATAGAAGGTCGAGGGAGATGTATCAGCGTGTCGGTGGGTGGGTGGAAATGCTTAGCCACAAAATTAGCAATTAATGGCCGGATGGTGGAAGAAGCCACCATCGATTACCAAACACTTAGTGGGGAGAATAAGCGCCGAGAAGAGGGCAAGAGAAACCACCACTTCCATTATAGAAACAAAGCATTAGAGCAGAGATCGTCGTGCTTGGTAGAAGGAAAAAAATCGGCAGCGAGGCAAATTAAGAGTGCGAGAGGTAGAGTATGGGGTTCATCACGAGGATATAGGGTGTACAGAATATTCCTAAAGGATACCCTAAAATCCCAAATTTTATTTTAAAAAAAATCCCCGGCTTTTTAAAAAGCTTTTTTATTTTATTTTCTTAAAACCGAGGAAAATAAATAATTTTTTTTTTTTTTTTTAATGTTCTATTGAAATGCGTGCCCTAGGGTTGTATGGCGCGGGGCAAAAATTTCCTCAGGATCGTGAACCCAAATATAGGAGTTCTACGTTCATTCCTGGGTTTTACGATGCTAGCTAGACCTGATAAGCGATGTCCATTGAGCTCCATTACTCCAATAAAAAGTATGCCACGGATTAGAAAAATCAAACCTCAAACCCTCTAAGCTCCATGAATCTCTCATTAGACGAATAGGAATCCGTAGGTCTAATGCTCTAATACCATGTAGAAGTTGTGAAATCCAACTTCACAGAACCCAGGGAGCACCTGCATGCAAATAACCTATCACAAAAAAAGAGATACAAGATAGAGACAAAGATGCTCTGAAAGGTTCAAGTTGAAATGCATTAAGAGGGAATATGGCTTGAGGTCATGTTACAAATGATACAAGAGATTCCTGAAATAGGAAATGCATGCACAACCCTAACTTGAGCTAAAAGATAGCTCAACCTAGATAAGCTTACTTATTTCAACAAGATAAGATAAGTTCTAGAAAATCCAACTAAGACTTTCTAAAATGAATCTTTTTCCTAAGTAAACTTATGCACGTGTAATTAAATAAATAATTACACCAACATGACTTGTTTTCACCTATTGAAAAAGGATTGGAAAATGAATTCCCCATAGCATTAGATGTTGATCCCATTGAATTAAATGTTTCTCTAGGAGATTGTTTCATAGCTTGTGAACCTTGTGTCCCAAATATTGGTGTTGCATTTATTGTTATGGTGTTTTGTGATGTTCCCCCTAATGGCATAGTAGCATGTATTTGTGGGACAATATGATTAGAAGTAGATGCATTATGCCCTTGGTTTTGTGTGGTCTCATTAATTGGTGTTGCGGAAAGTGTGTTGACATCAAAACCATGAGGAATTTTAGCTCCACTTTGTAGCATTTTTTTAAGAAATCGTTGTGGGTCTTGTGCTACTATCTCATCTACAAACCATGTTATGCTAGGGTCTTGAGCAACTGACTCAATTTCTTCTTCAGTTAAAGTTCTATTAATATCTTGTATTGTGAACTTCTCAAAAGGATTTGGAAATGAGGGTCATTCCTTGGGTGCCTCATTGGAAGAAGACCCAAGTTGCATATTTCTAGTTGTGTTGAGAAAGGGGTTTTCATTTGTGTATTCCATTTCTTTTCTTTTCCTCTATAACCTTGTTTGGACCATATAAGACATACAAATTTGATGAATGGTATGAAGTCTAAATGGTAATGCAATGTTGGGTATGTAAATATGTTATGTTTTTGGGTTTTCAATATACAAGAATGCCAAATGATGACACAATTGTGGCCAAGATTAAGGTGTTAAGTGACAATAGACAAATTCAAGATGTGGTAATGTCACTATGATCCCAAAATCTATGGTATGATGACTAGAGCTAGGGTATGCAATGATGCCAATGTGATGTTATGATCAAGGGTTTGGTATGACTAAAGTTATGATATGAGAATTTAAGACTAAGCACTTTTTTTGGACCTAAGAAAAGGTTACTAACCAAGCTAAGATAGCCCAAAGTAACAAATCAGATTGTCAAGACCTTAAAAAGGAAAAAGACTAAAAATGATGATGATAATGACAAAGTGGACCTCAAACTAGACTCATGAGTTTAAAGGCCCAACTTAAATGACAAAGATTGAATGACTAAAATGAAAAGGTCAAGGACAATCTAAATTTGTGGCAATGATTTGATCAAAGGTATGATAAGTTTTCCTAGTCTAAAGTTGGAAAAGGTGTATGCAACTAAGAATGACCCTAGGGTTTGACTAAGCAAGTGTAATGATAGAAATATAAGGAATGCAATGGAAACCTAAGTGAATGCAATGAAATGAATGGAATAAAATGATAAATTTTGTGATCTAAGGAGGTGGTTATAGTCAAGAATTATTCCAAAATGAAACTACACAGGAATCTGCCAAAAAAATTGAAAACTAGCAATTGTGGTTCACTATCTCACCAATGCATTTTACTATCTAAGGAAATTGCATCTCACCATCTATCAAATATGGTTTATTGTCCTATGAATGTGGTTCACTATTTTTAGTAGATGTGATGCACTATTTTGCAATTGTGGCATATTGTTTTGCAAATGTGGTGCATTGTTTTGAAATTGTGATGTACTATTTTGCAAATGTGGTGAACAGTGTTTTTTACCCTAGTTTCAATTTTTTAGATTGATTTCTCACCTTGGGTATTTGTAAAATGTGATTGAAGACACAATAAACAATCTAAAAAAAAAAATTCTTGGATGCTGAGTGTCCAAATTTTATATGTATAGTGTATGTTCAAGAGTTATTCACCCTAATTTCCATGGGTCTAATCACAATTCAAAAACACTTCACACACATAAAACACTTTCCTAGTCCTAAATTCAATGGCCAATGGTAGCAAATATTAGGCCCACAACTTGGAATCTCCTTTGACATAAATGTAGGGAAAATTTAATGGATGTATACACTCTTGTCTTTGCGAGAAAGGATAGTTAGGGGCCTCTAGGACTGGAAGGATGACCCAATCACCCTCTCCCCAGAAAGCTACAAGTAGCTTATGCTAAGCCATGGATTTTTGTCTCATCTCAAGGGAGCGATATGGTGAGTAACTTCAAGGCGTGATGCACATCCCTTGCACTAAGAATGACATCAAAAATAACTTAATCAATAGGGTGGGACTCTTACTAATTGGTTTCAAGTTACTACTCCAAGACTTGACACCTTATGAGTGTCCAACAAGCCACTTAAGACTTTAACTAACCCTGCTTGGGTACATTAGAATACCACACATAAATGTGAGTACTTCTCCTTTTGGATTAGCATTGTACAGAAAAGGCTAATGTCAATTTGGACTTGGCTTTGGCCTTATCCTTTTATATAGCAACCCAATAGAAAAACTGCTTTGGGTTGTACCCCTTAGAGTGATTACTTCTTTAAAGGCGGGCCCTTCTAAAGGGTTATACAAAAATGATATAAATACAATGCTTTTGGATCTCCAAGATTATATAAAAATGTGAGAGAATACACATGTATTCATTCACACTAGAAAATGTTCATTAACCTTTAGAAATAAAATGTGGTGTGAAAATGAAAGTATTAAGAAGTTTTTTTGATTCCCAAGATCATATAAAATGCGAGGGAAGAGCATACACCTCTCTAAACACAAACAAAATCACCAAGAAAAGAAAACAATGGTTCTTTTTAATCCCAAATTGAAAATGCAATAATGAAAAGAAACTTGGTTCTTTTTAGGTCCCAAATCCAAATGTTCCTTCTTTAAAAATTAAAGTTAAATAAAACCCTACAAGAACATGGATTAGTAATCTTGATAGAAATATCTTGTAAGAACAAATGCAAAAAGCTAAAAACCAAGTATTAATAACACAAAAACCTCTATTCTACTGAATGGAAAGGGAAAAAAATGAAAAACTCCAAATTAAACCCTAGTTACCACTAACAGGAAGATGTGGCTCACTATACTGAGGCAGATGTGGTGAACCCAATTGTGACTACGGTTAACTAGATTGTGACTATGGTGGAATATCAAATAAGATGCAGCTTACTATTAGTTTAGATGTGGCACACTATCTCATAGATGTGGCATACTGTCTCACAAATGTAGCACACAACCTGAAAGCTACAAAAACACTTGAATCTGGATAAATTTTGAAAATACTGACATAAAAAATAATTTAAGTATTCCGCCAAGATGTGAAAATAAAAACTAGAGACCCAAGAAATTACAAAAAACCACAACAATAAACCAATTTAATCATCTACCCTATAGTTAAACAAATACGGCTCGTTGTGCCACAGATGTGACGTTCTTCCTTCACGAATGCATCACACTTTCTATCGAATGTATTGTGTCATACCATGAATGTGTCATGATATCTCGTGAATGTGTCACAATGTCTCTCAAATGCATCATTTTGTGTTGCAAGTGCGCTTTGAACTTGAAAACTCAAAATTTCTTACAAATTCCTTCAAATCTAGTTAGATTCACGTCGGGTTCACCAATGTAGAATAGGGTAAAATTGAGGTACAAGTAATGAATCAATAAAACTCAATCCCTAAAGGCCCTAAACTAACAATGAAGCACAAATGAACATAGAAACATTAAATAATGAAGCAATATCACCATAATTCCTATGTCATGGGTGATTCACCTTCATTTCCCTTCTCTATTTTGCTTTATATGCTTTCTTGCCCTCAAATTTTGAGTATGCAACAATAGGCCTAGTGATAGTGATAGCAAAATATTGAAGATTGTACTTGTCTCCTTCAATAGCATGTACTTGAAATTAGGAATGAAATGACAATGATTGGTCTCTTTTATAGAAAACCAAATTTGAATGAAAGGCTAGGATTAAAAGCCAATACTATATGAAAATCAATGGCCAAGATTGTTTGAGAAGCAATGAAATAGGGTTTAGGGAAAAATTAGGGGAAAGATAGGGTTTAGTTAAGATGGATGGTTGAGATTGAATTATAGATTAATTCAATCAAGGGTAGAAATTAGTTGAGAAAGGAGATAAGATTTTCCATAGAAAAAGAGGTGCCTAGAATAAATTAAATAATTATAAAATTATTTAATTTAGGAGGGAAAGTGAATAATTAAATGACTAAAATAATTATTTAATTATAGAAGAAGAGGGAAAGTTGACTTTTTAATTAAATAATAATTTAATTCAAAAGTGGAGGAAAAGGACAAATTAGTAAATAATTAAATAAATAAAATTTATTTAATCATGGAGGAAGAGGCCAATGAATAATTAAATTATTTAATTATTTAATTATAGTAAAAAATTATAATAATTAAATAAATAAGAATTAGTGATGTAATTAAATAAATATAATTCATTTAATTAATCACAGAGAATAAAAGAAATACATGAAGTAATTAAATAATTAAAATTATTTAATTAATATAAGAAAGTGATCTTAGATAATAATCAAATAATTAAGATTATTCAATTATGTAGGGAAGAAAGGGAATGACGAGGAAAATGGTGAGGCCTAGGACGTTTTTTCAATGTCTACAACAATGATAGCATTATTTTAATCATCTCGACTCGCTAAATTATATCAACAACTAGTCTTGAAAAATACAATCAAATCTATCAAATATTACAGAGAAAATATCTAATTGAAGTTAAAATTGGTTGCATGACAATAATGTCATCCATCCTCCATTAAAAACCAATG
>VDFB02166646.1:0-25444 GCA_007258455.2 Sequoia sempervirens | reverse complement strand
AGATCAAGCCATACTTCCAGGAGAAGATGAAGGACAGAATAGCCGGAGAAATCACAACGGAATTCTTGAGTTTGCTGCCCGCGCCTTCGACTGATCAGAGCTGTTCAAAGACCAAGGCTCAAAGTATGACGAGGATTGGAGGCGGCTGGAAGAGAACGCTAAGGAATGGAGTTACCAGGCGTTAAGATGCTGGTGATCCCCTGAGATAGACAAGCTCCAGGCCGTCATCCTCAAGTACATAGAACACGCAGCTTCCGAGGAGCAAGAGGATAGCCCAGCCAAAGAAGAAGACCTTCTTAAAGAATAGGTACAACAAAGAAAACAACAATTGGCTACAGGACAAAAGAGCTATAGTGCCACCCACTAGAAGACAAAATAGGGAAAGGACGAAAATGTATTTTAAATTGTAAATCTATTTGGGGGTAGGTGAAACCCTATTTTGTAATGAATCTTGGCCACATAATGAGAATGAATCTTGGCCATTCATTTAACTTTTGGGAAACTATAAATAGAGCACTCCCCTCATTTGCAAAAGTGAGAGTTGAGTTGTTGTAAAGGCATGCTGCAGAAATTTATAAGAAATATCATTGACTTGGTGTATTTTCTTGATTTCTCTCATGTTACTTGATTCATTCTCCAATTTCACATGTTTAGCTTAGATCTTATGGCTGTTTAGTTAGCTGTTTACTTTCTTTGGATAAATCTTAGGAATGTCGTTGGTGATTGTGAAAATTCCTGCCTTGTTGATGATCCCTTAGTCCATACTTTTTGTTGTTTGCTGAAGGTAGATAGCTGTGCAAAGTTAGCCTGGACTCGATTTGAAGCTGCCCCAAACATTTATCTTTGATTCATGCATGTATGTGGTGGATGAAGGATGAAATATCTGCAGCCCTGAGAAGATAGCACAATTTCCATGATACTGTGAAATCTTTGGTTAAGTGGGATATTGTTTTAAGGAACTGTCCATTGCAGGAACTCCATTGTCACTATTCATAGCAAGCTTCAGACTTAGGAACTTTTCCTCCCCTTCGCCCTTTTCCTTTTTTTTAGTAACTGACCTATGCTAAGGTTCATTGCACATTGTAAAGCCAAATCCAATAACTAAGTGGAGTTCAAGATTGCTGTTTGAACCTATAGCCAACTCATAATAGCTTTTATCCTAAGAACTCCATTCCAAGATCCAACTTCCTACTTTGTGTCCACACTTTGTATCAGAAGACTCCGCCTTGTGATTCCAAATCACATCAAACTAATGAGGTATCTAAGCAATCGGTCATGACCGACATCCAGAGACCTTGGGATAGTGTTCTAACTGACGAGGGAGATTGTCTTTCAAGAGAGGTTGTGCCTACACCCTTCCTCGTGGGTTGAGAAGTGCAAAACACCATCAACGATACATTAATAACAACACAACAACTTAATAATCACACCATACCCCTATTAAGAAGATTTTCATGATTTAAATGGCTAAAATGATTAAAAAAAATATATGGTAACCATTTTATAAAAAGATTCAAAAACCACCAATCTAAAATCTTAATAATTCGCAACATAACTTTGTCTGCCCATCCAAAAGTGTTGATCACTTCCAATAATCATCTAACCTATAAAATCTGAAACCAAATTCCACCTTAAACAACTAAACAACTAATATGTTGCCTACCAAACCCTTATTTAAACTCAACCTTGTCTAGGACTGTTTATTTTATTTTTCATTACAACATAAATTTTATCCAATTCATATCGATACACAACCTAGGCAAATAAATTATCATAACAACTAAATTTAATTATATCATCAATTATTTTATTTAAGTCAACTAAAGCCAAAGACAAAACAAGACAAAAGACTTAGATTCGGATTTAAAAAGATTATACATTTAGTAAACGGCTTTGTCAATTAAAGGCAATGAATATTTAATATCATGTACGAAGTAATAGAGACAATAATAATATTTATTATTAAGTCAACGTACGATTTTAAGGGATTTAGGTTCATTGGTATATGTATTTTAAATATTCTAGTTTAAGAGATATTAAGACTTATTTTATTTTTATAAGAATTTTAATATAGTCTAAGCTTTTTGACCTATTAATTGTGTTTTTATTTAATGTACAAATTCAATATTTTATTGTTTATTTGATGTAATAATATTTTTTATTAGAAACAAGTTAATCAACTTATAATTTATAATTACTTAAATAAAAATATCTATTTATTTTTATATTTAATTATGTCAATTATAATTCTAACTTTGTATCATTTATTTTTTAAATAATGTTAATTATATTTTAACTTTATGTATTTGATAATGACATAAAAATCTATACATTGTTGTCACTATACAAAGCCACTCAAAATAACTATAAATTAATTATTAAATTATTTTAAGGAAAAAAATCATTTTTCTTATTATTATTTTAGATAAAAGAAAAAAGTATGAATATTATATATATTATAAAAGTTAAGAGTCACATGTGTATAACAAAAATGTTTTACAAAAAATTTAAACCTAAGGATAAAATACTTTCATAGTGGAGATCCCATTCTATTATACAACAAGTTCAAAAAGGAGGGAAAACTCAAAGTCTACTAGTTCAAACCATACAAAATCAAAGATATTTTGGATTCTAGGGAAATTACGTTAGAAAGTTTGGATAGTAAAGACCTATAGTGCTATGTCAATGGAGAAAGACTCAAAAATTACCATCAAGATCATGTGCAAAGTTGAATTGAGGACAAGTCAAGGTTTTGAAGAGGGGATCATGTTGGAAAACAATATATAGACACCGGTCCGATGATATATAAGAACTAACTGGAAGGAATATTCTAAAATATAAGATTAGGAAGATAGAATGAAGTTAGGGATACTATCTAAGGGAAACACCCTATGATGTAAATATAAATAGTTAAGAAGACCTATTCACCAGAAGTAAGGAATGTAAGTAGACGAATATACTAGTTAACTATAATAGATATATGGAATGTAACTGATGATTCTTGGATAATGAATATAAGGAATTCCAAATATTGATTTATCTTTTCTGTATATATTATTTTATTCTACTTTACAATTGGTCTTGGATCTGGGATAGCTTATTGTGTCACCTCAATAGAACTTACTCTAGGGTCATAGACTATAACTAGCAGAGATCTTTTGGGAACAAAACTCCAATTTGTATCCCTCAAATTTCTTGCTAACACTTACTTTTTCATATTATTATTGTTTGAATTTTATACTATTTTTTAAAAAAAATTAAAAACTTTTACTTATATTTATCCCATTTTGAATAGTTTCTTTCCAAATATATTCTCCTTGGTGGGCATTCCATAAGTGACAATACAAAATTTAGTTATTGCAAAATTATCCTCTTCTAAGTCTATAAATTTTGAAAAAAGGCACCCTGATAGCCCTAATGATATTAGGTACTACAAAAGCACATAAAGTATTTGATTATGGTTAGTAAGGTACCATATAATAACCCTAATAAAATTAGGTACTACAAAAGCGTGTAGGATATTAGATCATGGTGGATTTCAAAATATGGACGTTTGGCTTTAAACTATTTACATCATATTTTAGATTTTGGGATCTTAGATTTTGGAGGGGAACAATCAATCCCACACATTATTCTGGGTCCTAGAAGCTCATGCAATGAGGTGAATATAAAATATAGAGATGGTGCACACCTTTTACATGTATAGTACCTACTTTGATATGTTGTAGTAATTGCATTGATTTCTTCATTTATAACTTTTTCTTTGTTTGGATGTTTTATTACATTTTACTAAATGGTATCCACATTGCATTGTTTCTTCATTTCATATTTCTAAATATATTCTTCCCTTTGAATTCATTATAGAATTTTCCCTATTCTTCGAAATCTATTGATGTAGCTAGGTTGACAACAAAGCTTTTATCATGATCCCCTTCCAAGATGTTATCTTGGCAACTGGTTTATTTTAAGAGCTTGATCATTCTAGAATGAACTGAATGGTGTCTTTTTCTTTTAGTCCCTATTCATAGGCTTAATACATGGCTAAGATTGTTAGAGGTGAAAGTGGATAGTAAGGATAGTGTTGTTACTAAAAGGGTTAGGTGTTATAGAATCATTGTAAAGGCCATGACAAGATATTTCTTAAATGAATTTGACATTGGAAAAAGAGTTCATCATTAACATCATTGGATTTATCTTTAGGATGCATATATCCTATCTTCCAATTTTTATTATTATTGTATATTTGTATAGGCTATAGAATTCCTTGTTTAGATAAGCTAGGTCCATTTCCTTGATAGTTCATGAATATACATATTTCATTTGTGAATCAAATATTTTAAGAGTGTGGAATGCTATGTCTCTTTTGGTCAATTAGGGTATTTCACCTAATGGAAAGAGATAGATCCCACACCTAAAATCTAAGTGGTTCGCTCAATCTAAGATATTTATGATGTAATTATGACTAAATAAAATGATCTAGATGTAGCAAAATGATAAAATTGATTGATTAATGAATGGAAACTAAGAGAATGAAGAATGTTTGATAATACATTGTGTAATGCAAAAACACCTACAAATGAAGGTAAACTACAATGGAAATGAATGAAACTGAAGAAGTGCACCTGTAGAAGGAAATGGCTTTTAAATTTTTTGCTCATCCTGATTTTTAGGCCTTGTGGGACTCATTCGCCATTCTGGGTGAATCAGTCCAAGTTCTGGAAAATTGAACTAGGGCCCATTTCAAACAAATGGGTATCCAAAACTACATAAAACAAAAATCAGGCCTGACAGTGGGACTCATTCACCAACTATGGTGAATGAGTCCACTTTTAAATTTGTAAAAATTCAAAAGTGGAAATTGATGTCCCAAATCTACTCTTTGGCTCTTGACAAGTGCCCACTTTTGAAAGTCTGATTTACAAACATAAAAGTTATTTTTTGTTGATATTTTACCTTTTCCAATGAAGAGATGCCTTGAACAACTTAGAAATGAAATTCTTCAATGATTTCTAAGCCTCCAAGATGTCTAAATCTGCAAACACACAAGACAAGAAAGAGAAATTTTGGATGTTAAGGCATGGCGGTTTTCCTTGGTCAAACCCCTCTAAGGTAATTAGACCAAAATAATGAAAGAATGTAATGAATCATGCAATAACGAAGTTATTACCTTACTATGATGTTTGATCATGAATTTTTGCAACAAAACATGATGAATCTACCCATGAATTTCTTAGCAAGCAATCTTTATGACTTACAATGATGAAACCATAACTTGCTTGACTTGAAAGAGAAGATGGATGATGAATCATTTATGAAATGAGTTAATGGATTATGAATTACAGCTTGGAGGCTTATATTATAGGAAATCCACATTATTTTTCCATAAATTGGATCCCTAAGGCAAACATGTAAAAATAAAAATACTTAAATTCTAAAATTTCAAACTCTAAAGTCAAAATTGACCCAAATGGGACTCATTTGCCACCTTGGGTGAATCAATCCCACCTAGCAGGGACTCATTCAGCACAGGTGGAAAATTAGTCCTAGTGGGGCCCATTTTTTAGCTAGGATTCTAGGAAGAAAATAAGGTTTTTCTGGTGACTTTGTCAGGTATTTCATAAAATATTTCCTTAAGATACACAATATGGAGTAATAGGGGCCTACTAGTGATGATGTGAAGGTCAATTAGGGATTGGGACACATAATTCAATGTGAAAGTGTGATTAAATACACTTTACAACACTAAAATGAGGTCCACATAGCCTAGGAAGGCACAAGAACCAATGTGAATGTGCAAGACACATTACAACACTAGTTTAACATTATGTTTATTTTACAAGCCTTCTAGATTAGTGTGATAATGAAATTAAAGATATTTTATAATGTTGAATTAAGGGAGAATGGGTTTATGAAGTCTAGAGAAGCGTGAAAGTCTTCTACAACATTTTATAACACCTTTACAAGACATCAATAAATGCATTTGAAATGGTCCAAGACCTAGTGTGGATGTGTAAAACACCTCACAACACCAAATCAAGGCCTTATTAAGTTCCATTTATCATAATATTCCCAAAATCAAGCAATTTTATTTTTTTCTATGATACATTTAGCCCCCACTTTAGTGAGGATGAACTTGCTTCAAACTCACACTAAAGTAGACATTCAAGAGGGATACAAGTGTACAGGTGAAAATAACAAAGAATGAAAAAGATCAGCAAGGCAGTCAAGCCCCCAAGATCTAAGATCCTGAGTCAAACCAACAAGATACATAATCATGCAATGGAAAGAAAGGAAAATGGCATGAAAAAGATGTGCTCACTCTGGGGACATAGAACATTAGGTCATCTACGGGGTGAGATACATGTCCCAAAGAAGTGGTTTAGTGATAAATTCATGCCAGTGTGTTGGATTCCCACTGTATAATGAGAAGTTCATGCCTGTCTATTGGCTTCCCATCATACTAACCATACCAAAGTTATGCTCCTGATAACATTGATAAGGCACCACAATGTAATGATTTTTGTAAATGTTTTTGAATATGTGAAGAATTTTGCTAAAGGGAATTTTTCTTTGTTCATGTAAGGTCTTCTTTTTAGGGAGCATTGTTCCTAATGTCTCCTAGAGAGGGAAAGTTAGGGTGTTAGATAGTTATCCATGGGATGCTTAGTTCTAATAAGGCCACTTCAGTTGATCGTACACTTCTTGGAAGGAATTAATCCTAATGACACCACCAAAGAGAGGAAACATCACAACGAAAGGTAAATCACATCATGATATTCACACAAAGATTTTTTCTATGTATGTCCCCACTTCAAAGCGGTTACTACACACCATTTTGTGAGAAATTGCTTTAAAGTAGAAGAGCGAGAATAGGAGAGATTACTTGAAAATCCCTATGCCAAGTCATAAGTTTTTGAGAAGCGACGCCGTGAAGCAAGGGAGTATGTTACATGTGAGTCAATCTTAAGAAATGTCATTCACATCCCAAGCTTTCTCTTATATGTTCATGAAAGGTTAACAATTAGTCAAAAGAGAACAAAAAAGTACAGACAAGGATAAGGCTTTCTAACCAGTTGTCCCCACGTAGTGTGGGAAAAGGGTGAGCCTAGAATGGATGATGGTATACTTCCCCTTGTGATGGATGCAAAACATGAAATAGTGAGTATGTGATTATCCTACAACTATTACATGGAAAGTAGGAGCAACTAATGTTATTTATTTGGAGAAGGAAACAAAGTTTCTGCTTGATTGGCTTTGATTGTGTATACTTTGTTATATATGTGAGCAATGTCATTGTAACTTGGTTGGTGTGAAACATTATTCTTGGGTGGGTAAAGGATGAGTTTGAGTTGGTGTTCAGTTTCTTGCTTGTGTGATGGTGGGTAAATAATTAGAGGATTCTTAGGATGTCCCATGGGGTTATTTTGTGGTTCATTGATTAAGGGGGATCTAATCGACACTTGCACATTCATAACCTTGGTGGTCTTGGTTTGATGTAACCCTAAGGAAGACATATCATTTTCTTGCACCATAATAATTTTTCTAGGAGGACAATTGTTAGGAGAATGGCAATCCAAATGTTCGTGACAGTCAACGATTAGTTCTTCCAAAATGTCATCATTGTAAGGGAATTATCCATGGTTGAATTTTCTTGTTCTATGATTTTTTCCTACATAAGATTCTCATGATTTTGACCGATTAGATAATGTAACACCATAATATCATCTTTAGTAATCAGAGATATATTAGGACATGGGAAAATTTGACTGTTATCCATAATCTCATTGTCTTGTGTTGTAACATCTACCCTAGTAGGAGAGCTTTGAGGAAAGTGACAATCAAGAGGTGCATCACATGTCATGGTTAGATGTTGTAAAGAAGCTTCATCAAAAAGAGGGGAGAAATGAAGGGAAGGACAAAAGGATCTTCATGTGTGTTAAGGATTGGATCTTCTTATTCAAATAAACCCTTCCAATTATTAGGAACACTAGGAAGGAGAGAGATAATGCTATAACTCTCAATCATTGGGTGTTGTGATACAAACATATCCTCCTCACGAATGTATTTGTCATCATAATTCATGAAAGCATTGTCACAAATAGGGGAAATGTTGGGAAATGAATGGATACTAGGTGAAGTTGTGGCAATGCATTCATCTTGTATTGTTATACTATCTTTCCAATGGGAATGAGGAGAAGAAAAAACACGACCTTCATGATGCCAAAAGATTGTACCTTCTTTCACCAACATACCTTTGTCATTGAAAGGAGAGGTATCAGGAGAAGTACAACTATGATCATCATGATTTTCTATGTTTGTATTCCCTTCTAACACATCATCCACACAAATAGGAGAGATAGGAGGGAGTGTACTAGTTTAAGACAAGTGTTAACATTTTCATTGTCTTGTGCTAAGATACTATCATAACTAGGGAATGCTTTGAATGAAGGACTAGAATGCTTGTTAACTAGCTTTTTCTTTGCAAATTTCAAGAAGATTGAAGCTAACATTTTGAAATAGCAATCTATGCTAACTCAAAATGCAATGTAAAAGGTTGAAATGAAATGCAATTTTTAGATGATAGTTGAGTGATTATGATATGTAACAATATGAAAATGCAAACATGAAATTTAAACCATGCATGAAATGAGCTAATTTAGGGTAGATCTAATAAAATGAATGTTATGGAAATGAAATCAACTAATATAGCTAGGTAATGGCACCAAAGAGAAGCCTAAAAATAGGGTTTTGAGTTTTGTAAAGGGTAGCTTCAGGGGTGAAAAGGGACTGATTTTCCCAAGGTGGAGAATGAGTCCTAGTATGGAATTTCTTAAGAAGTTTCTAAAATTTTTGTGTGATTTTGATGTTTTCTAAGTGCTATGATGCAGATCTAAGTTAAAAATGCAGAATTTCAGAAAATTTACATGAATTTAGATGCCAAAAAAGAAACCTAAATGTACTTTTTATGAATGCAAAATTTGAAACCTAGCATGCCAATTAACTAATGCAAACCCTAATGCAAAGTAAATGCAAGGCTAGATCTATGATGAAGGACTCCAAATCAGAAAAGAGAAGTACTTGAAAAGAAGGTTCACCAAAATGAACTGAATATTTTATGAGTGTGGAATGTTATGCGCCTTTTGCTTAATTAGGGTCTTTCACCTAAAGGAAAGAGATGGATCCCACACCACAAATCTAGGTGGTTCACTCAATCTAATATATGTATGATGTAATTATGAGTAAATTCAATTATTTAGATGCAACAAACTAATAAAATTGATTGATTAATCAATGGAAACTAAGAGATTAAATAATGTTTGAAAACACATTGTGTAATGCAAAAACATGTAGAAATGAAGGTAAACTAAAATGAAAATGAATGAAACAGAAGAAGTGCACTTGTAGACCTGACGGACACTTGAAATGGCTTTGTAAATGTTGTTGATGCTAATTTTTAGGCCTGGTGGGACTCATTCGCCATTTTGGGTGAATGAGTCCTAGTTTTGGAAAACTAAACTAGAGTCTGTTTTAGACAAACGGGCGTCCAAAACTTTGAAAAACCAAAATCAGGCCTGAAAATGGGACTCATTCACCACCTATGGAAAATGAGACCACTTTTGAATTTCTATAAAATTAAAAAGTGGAAACTGAAGTCATTAATTTTCTCTTTGATTCCTGGTAAGTGTTTTCCTTTGAAAGTCTAATTTTTGAACCTGAAAGTGACTTTTTGTTGATGAATCATAGATTTTTGGCTCCTATGGGCTACTCTTTCTCTTCTAGGGATTTTCACCCAAAAGGAGAGAGATAAGAGAAAAAATGCTAATGGTCCACTCAAATTACGCAATGTGTGATGTTGTCTAAGCTAAATGAAGTTAACTAAATGAATGAATATGAATGCAAAAGTGAAATTAAAGCTATGTTTGAAAAGTGAAATTAAAACACATTGTGATATGCAAACAATGAAGTAAATAAAGAAAATATGCATAATAGAATAAGATGAGTTAAATTAGAGTGCACCTAGGCGAAGTATGATGAATCTAGAATGTTGTGGATACTAGTTGAAATCACTGATTTTTCACAGTGGGACTCATTCACCCAGGGTGGCGAATGAGTCCTCCTCCTAGTGAAAAATTGTCAGGAACAAGTTTGTCTGTCGGGATCCAGAATCTAACAAAATTTATATTTTTCTGTCGTAACGTGGGACTCATTCACCATAGGTGGCGAATTAGTCATCTCCCAAATTTCTAAAAAATTGAGAGACAAATCTACAACACCAAATCTAGGAATCACTTCTTGTCAGGTTGTCGAAGTTAATTCTACAGGAAATGGACAAAAAACATTCTCCAAGCTTGAAATATACTTGAGTTGACTTGAAGCAGGTAGTTGACTTGTAAACCAATCTTCAACACCAAAAAGCTTGTCAAATTTGCACACAAAAGGCTGCAAACAAACATGTAATTGGGGAAAAATGGTTTAGGGTTAGTGAATAGGGGTTTTCCTTGGTCAAACCCCACTTTTGGTAATCAAACCCTTAATGAAACAATGAAATGCATGAGAAAGATAAACTAATAACATGTAATTGCTATCAACTTATCAAACCCTTGATAATGCAAGTTTGAAGTAATGTTAATGGTTGCTTCAAAGTGCTTTAATAGTGCTTGAAAAGATGTTGTAAAATGCTTAAATGCTTGAATGAATAGGTGAATAAGTGAACATGATGAATGGGGGTTGAAATGAGGTGAAAATCACTTATTTATACACACTTGTGCCTTAGTTACCCGTTCATACCTAATCATGGGCCGACATCAAGTGTTTTTGAATAAAATATTGAAAGGAAAATTTAAATTTTTTGAGTTTGAGGCCAAGGTGGACTCATTCGCTACCCATGGCGAATGGGTCCCACCTAGGACCTAAAAATGTGTGTTAGGAAATATGTTGTATTTATTGTTGTTTGTCAAGATTATACTAAAAAATACACTTAATTAATCATATGAGAGCATAAAGGGGGAAAATAAAGCATGAGAAAGGGATAAATAGTGAAAATATGCCTCGAAAAGTGTGAAAGCTTGTTACAAGACTTTACAAAACTTCAAAATAGGACTTTTTAGTGATAAAAAGGTGATTTTTAGGTGAATTGTAATTAACAGAGGCTAGAAGAGTGTAGAAATGTCTTACAACACTTCACAACACCTTCAAAAGACATCATTCTTTGAATTTTAGTACCTAAATAAGAATGTTCAAGCCATGTCACAACATAAAATCAAAGCAAAATAGACAAACACAATGAAACAAGACCTAAAAGGCCATGAAAATGACAAGGGGCCATTTTTGTATGATAATTAATGGTTTTCCTTGTCCAATGAAGAGATGTCTTGAACGACTTTACAATGCAATTCCTCAATAATTTCTAAGCCTCCAAGATGTCAAAATTTGCAAACACACAAGACAAGAAATAGAAATGTTGGATGTTAAGGCATGGGGGTTTGCCTTGGTCAAACCCCTTTAAGGTAATTAAACAAAAATGATGAAAGAATGTAATGAAACATGCAATAATGGAGTTATTATCTTACCATGATGTTTGATATTGATGTTCTAGAAAAAACCATGAAGAATCTTCCCTTGAATGTCTTAGGAAACAATCTTGATTACTTACAATAATGAAACACTAACTTGCTTGACTTGAAAGAGAAGATGGTTGATGAATGAGTTGTGAAATGAGTTAATGGATTATGAATTAGGGCTTGGAGACTTATATTTATAGGCCATCCACCTTATTTTCCCATAAATTGGATCCCTAAGGCCGACATGTAAAAATAAAAAACTTAAATTCCAAAATTTCCCACTCAAAAGACAAAATTGACCCAAATGGGACTCATTTTACACCTTGCGCTAATTAGTCTCACCTGGCAGGGACGAGATTCACCACAAGTGGTGAATTAGTCCTAGTGGGGCCCATTTTCTAGCTAGGATTCTAGAAAGTAAGAAAATAAGGTTTATATGGATTATGAATTAGGGATTGGAGAATTATATTTATAGGAAATCCACCTTATTTGCACATAAATTGGATCCCTAAGGTCGACAGGTAAAAATAAAAAACTTAAATTCCAAAATTTCCCACTCAAAAGTCAAAATTGACCCAAATGGGACTCATTCACCACCTTGGGAAAATCAATCCCACCTGGCAGGGACTTATTCACCACAAGTGGTGAATTAGTCCTAGTGGGTCCCCTTTGCCAGCTAGGATGCTAGGAAGTAAGAAAATAAGGTTTATATGGTGACTTTTTTGGATATTTCATCAAATATTGCCTTAAGATGCAAATTATGGGGTAATAGGGGCCTATTGGTGATGATGAAAAGATTAATTAGGTCTTAGGACACAAAATTCAATGTGAAAGTGTGATTAAATACACTTTACAACACTAAAATGAGGTCCACATAGCCTAGGAAGGCACAAGAACCAATGTCAATGTGCAAGACACATTACAACACTAGTTTAAGATTAAGTTTATTTTATAATCCTTCTAGATTAGTGTGATAATGCAATTAAATAGGTTTTATAATGTTGAATTAAGGGAGAATGGGTTTTTTAAGTCTAGAAAAGTATGAAAGTCTTTTACAACACTTTATAACACCTTTACAAGACATCAATAAATGCATTTGAAAGGGTCCAAGACCTAGTGTGGATGTGTAAAACACCTCACTACACCAAATCAAGGCCTTATTAAGTTCAATATATCATCAATATTCCAAAAATCAAGCAAGTTTTCTTTTTTCTATGGTACATTTAGCCCCAACTTTAGTGAGAGGATGAACTTGCTTTAAAATCACACTAAAGTAGTCATTCAAGAGGAATTTGAGTGTACATATGTAGATAACAAAGAATGAAAAAGATCAGGAAGGCAGTCAAGCCCCCAGGATCCAATATCTTGAGTCAAATCAACAAGATATATAATTATACAATGGAAACAAAGGAAAACAGGGTGAAAAAGATGTGCTCACTCGGGGGCCACAGAACATCGGGCTGTCCATGGGTGAGATACATGTCCCAATGAAGATGTTTAGTGAGAAATTCATGCTAGTGTGTTAGCTTCCCACCATATAATAGGAAAGTCATGTCTGTGTGTTAGCTTCCCATCATACTAACCTTACCAAAGTTATGCTTCTGATAACATTGATAAGGCACCACAATGTAATGCTTTTTGTAAATGTTTTTGAATATGTGCATAATTTTTCAAAAGGGGATTTTGCTTTGTTCATGTCAGGTATTCTTCTTAGGGAGCATTACACCTAATGTCTCCAAGGGAGGACAAATCAGGGTGCCAAATCATTATCCATGGGATGCCCCATTCAAATTAGGCCCCACTTTAGAGTAGTTGCTACACACCATTCTATGAGAAATTGCTTTAAAGTAGAAAGGGAGTATGTCACATGTGATTCAATCTTAAGACATGTCGTCCACATCCTAAGCTTTCTCTGACAAAAGAGACAACAGCAAGCGACATACGACGATAAGGATTTCCATCTCATTGTCCCAACATAATGTAGGACAAGGATGAGCCTGGAATGGATGATGGTATCCTACCCCTTGCGATGGATGCAAAACATGCAATTATCCTACAACTATTACATGGTAAGGAGTAGCAACTAATGTTATTTATTTCGATAAGGAAACAAATTTTATGGTTGATTGGCTTTGACTGTGTATACTTTGTTATAAATGTGAGCAATGTCATTGTAACTTGGTTGGTATGAAACATTATTGTTAGGTGGGTAAATGATGAGTTCGGGTTGCTATTAAGTTTGTTACTTGAGTTATGGTGGATAAGTAATTAAAGGATTCTTAGGATGTCCTATGGGGTATGTATGTGGTTCATTGATGGAGGGGGATCTATGGAAAATTGCACATTCATAACCTTGGCGGTCTTGGTTTGATATAACCCTAAGGAAGACATATCATTTTCTTGCACCATAATAGTTTCCCTAGGAGGAGAATTTTTAGGAGAACAACAATCCAAATGTTTGTGACAATCAAGGAATGGTTCTTCCAAAATGTCATCTTTGTAAGGGAGCTATCCATGGTTGAATTGTCTTGGTCTATGATGTTTTACCACATAAGACTCATGATTTTTAGGGATTAAATCGTGTAACAGCATAATATTGTCTTCACTAATAGGAGAGATATTAGGGGAGGGGAAATTTGATTTTTATCCATAATCTCATTGTCTTGTGCCATAATATCTACCCTAGTAGGAGAGCTTTGAGTAAAGGGAAAATCAAAAGGTGCCTCACATGTCATGGTTAGATGTTGTAAAGAAGCTTTATCACAAAGAGGGGAGACATGAAGCAAGGGACAAATAGGATTTTCATGTGTGTCAAGGATTGGATCTTCTTGTTCAAATAGACCCTTCCAATTATTATTAACATTAGGAAGGGGAGAGATAATGCTATAACTCTCAATCATTGGGTGTCGTGATACCAACATATCCTCCTCATAAATGTATTTGTCATAATAATTCACAGAAGCATTGTCACAAATGGGGGAGGTGTTGGGAGATGAATGGAGACTAGGTAAAGTGGTTGCAATGCATTCATCTTGTATTGTTATACTATATTTCCAAGGGGAATGAGGAGAAGAACAAACATGACCTTCATGATGCAAAATGATTATACCTTCTTTCAGCAAGATACCTCTGTCACTAAAACATGATGTATCGAGAGAAGTACAACTATGATCATCATGGTTATCTATGTTTATATTCCCTTCTGACGCATCATCCACGCAAATAGGAGAGATAGGAGGGAGTGTAATTTTAAGACAAGTGTTACCATTTTCATTCTCTTGTACTAAGAGACTATCATAACTAGGGAATGCATTGAATGAAGGACTACAATGCTTGTTGTAGACATGCAAAATTAGCATTATGCACCAAGTTCACATTCATCCACTCATAGAATTAATCAAGTTCATTAAATCCATTCATTAGGAAAATCAGGATTATCCACTTAAATTGAATAAATTAACTTTATTTAATTTAAGCCTATCATTCCCTCTTTGATTAAATAAATCAAGACTTTATTTAATCTCAAGTCATATTTCTCCCTCTTGATTTTAATAAATCAAAATATTCAAGTCAAATGGGTCAAAATCAACTAATCATCACCTAAGCTAATCTAATCTTGATTAACCTAATCTAATCACCTATCACATCCTCTAGCTTTTCCCACTTGCACCAATAAATCATTTTAATTCATTTATAAAATCAGTATTTTCCATCAACATGACATCTTTGAGGAATATTTGAGCCTCAAGTTTGAATTCAAAAACAAGTGGACATGTACATCCAACATATCATTTATGAGCTCTTACATGGATCTTACATGTCCCTTGCAAAGGTCAAACTCAGCATTAACTCAAATTCAAATTTGAATCTCCCCCTCTTTGGCACATTGGCCAAAACTTGCACATTCCTCAACCTATGACAAGTTGACAAGTGGCTTCATCTCATTGGCCAAATCTTTATCTCACATTGCTCTCTCATAAGCATTCTTTCAACTTGAGAATCTTTAAATAGAGGCTTCATCCTTCAACAAATCCTCCACAATTTTCATGCAAAGTCATTCTCTTAAACTAAGAACTAATTTTGTCCACCATCATTTGCAACATCAAGCTTATCAAGGGTTGGGAAAGGGCTATTTTCCACAATAGCACCAATCCACTATGAGATAAAGTTGGGTCATGTTTTTTATATGCTTTGTTTAGTTTCCTTTATTCCTTTCATTGCATGATTAACATGTTTCATTATTTCACAGGGATGTTCTTTTTTTTTTGTTTTAAATGGCAATACTAATGTGTGTGTTTGAGAAAATGCAGAATTTGAGGTCCACATTATGGCGCTAGAAGGAGGGCGACAATCACAATCATAATTTCCTATGAATATGTCTGATTTTTAATGAATATTTCTGACTTATAATATCTTTCTGTGTTTGTTCACCTACATTTTTATTTAAATCAAAAGGAATCATTGTTAGTAATTAAACACCATCTGTGGGAATCGAACCCATGACCACATGGTTAAAAAAAAAAACCATGCACTCTACTAGCTGAGCTAAGACAGTTCCAACATGATTTGATCATTTATTTCATTGACAGTTCTCTATAAGAGAAAGCACTTGCTTCTTGGATCCAACCTTGGAAGACAAGGAGAAAAATATTGGGTACATTTGCCAAAATTTGGTGATAAGAATATTAGATTTCATGCATCTACCATTAAAGTAACAAGACTTTTTTTTATTTTGCAATAGTTGTTAGCTATTGGTGCCCACCATTAAATCTATTGGGTTTGAATTTAAGTCTCTATTTTGCAATGCTCATGCGTAGTTTTCTTTGATACTGCATTTTATCCATTTTGGTAGTTTTGTGCCTAATAACATTCTGTAGGGGCTCTTTTCTATTGTTGCATGGAGGAATATGAACTATAAAGAAATACGGGAAATTTATCTGCTCATATAAACATTTATGCAATCTTGGTGTTATGTCTATATCCCCACATTTTTGCGTACATGTCTACTTGGCCACTTACAGCATCTACTTTTAATGAATGTCCATACCCTTCTCTTAGCATAGGGAGGACACAAAAAAGAGTGAGGAATTTGTCTTTACACTTGCAAATCACATTGGCTTGAAAATTTGTAAAACCTATTCAATAGATCCATTTTGTGCATATTCGGCCCTGCAATCATGGCATTCCCTGAGATCACATTTTTTTTTTAAGCATTATGTCAAACAAATTTCATATTGTCCATTCGGTGCATATACTGTAAGTATGGCATTTCATGAGGTGACATTTCTGTGAGGCATTTTATCAAAAAAATTATCTATATTCTCTTTGATGGGTGCTCACATATCAAAGCCCATGTGCTTCTTCCAGTCTATGAGGCAGACGTAGTCTTTGTAGGTTTGGATGTTTCCATGCTAAGCATATCCTACGCATTCAATAAAGACCGCAGTTCTTTGAAGCCTTTTGTCACACAGTTCACGTGTCTTGTCTATGCTTTCACAACTTGTATTTGTCTGAAAGTTTCTAATGCCTCTTCCAAATCCATTATGTGCATAACCTACAATTATTATGTTCCATGAGATGGGAACTGATTGAAGCATTCTGTCAAATAGTTCGCATGCCTCATCTACGCTTCCCATTACAACTACCAATAGCATTTGCTTGAAGGATGTCCATACCCTGTTCTAAGCTTGGCATTTAGTGTGGGAAGCAAAGATGTTGGAAAAGATTTTATACATTCTAGTCGGTGCATATCCCTCATTCATGGCATTCCACGAGCCCACATTTCTTCAAGTTAGCCTCTAACAGAACACAGGCTTGTCTATGCTTCCACTTTTTCAATACAAGCCAAACGGAACCCATTTGTTGTTTACAAGTACACCTACTGTGTTTTTAAAAATGTAGTAGATGATACAGAGAATCCTGCAGAATTGAGAGCTTTGAAGAAATCCAACTGTTACTTCAGAAGATAAATTTATTTCCCTCTTAGAGCTTCTAAAACATGCAGATTTCAAATGTTTGGTCTTGATTGATGTATTGGTGCTGATGTTGACTATTTTATGTTCTTATTCAAGATCGATTTAATCCATTAGATGTGGGTTGTCTCTTTTTTTTAAAATCTCTTTAATGCATTAAAGAGGAATACTATCGAAATCTCTGTTGGCATCGTATCTCTCTTGAATTACAATTAGATTTTGTGGGAGTAATTTTTGGGCTGCGCCTTCTCCAATATCTCGAACTATGACTATATTTGGTATGAGTAAAGGCTCCCACCACCTACTCTAACTAGCTAAACATACTTGTAGCTTCTTTGTTATCCACAACAACTCTTGTGCTAATTTTTCTGACAAGACACTATTATTGTTGTTCATAGTCTATGTTTGTGCAGGAAACAGTGCTAGAGCAGGTTGGAGCTGGAACCAATTTGCTAAGGAAAACCAAATATTTTCAAATGATGGCATCAATTGAGATTATAGAGGGATCATTCAAAATAACTTCCATGTCCAGCTGCTTGTTTATACATCTCTCTGCATGCCATATAATGGTGAATTCAACACCTTCAAGGTACACGCAAAGCTAGCGGAAAGAGCCATTATCAAAACTCAACAAGGACCAACATATTTAAAGAGGAGAAGGAATAACGCAATTACTTTTTATTGACCTTCAACTATATCCTTTACACCTGCCAAACGCATTTACTTGAAATCTATTTAGAAATCCACAAATAGATGATTCTGGCAGAAGAATAGGCGCAGTAGGTAAAGATTTGTTGTAGTAGCCACGTGATGTTCTCCATTTAATGTGTTTTTTTAATTTTTTGGCATTCAATGTGAGCCTTCATCAAATGGAGAGTCACTATTTGAGCGTGCATGATATGCTTGAAATTTGAAAATTTAGAAGTAAATTCATTTTGAACAATTTGTTTAATGGCGTGCTCACTTATGCCTCTCATTTATTTCTTGGGTGAATGCGCTGGCATATTTAATTTTTGAGCTATTTCTTGTGTGAATGCGTTGGCATTATGTTATGTATTTTTCCTTTGATTTGATTGACAAAAATCAGCCAGCGACATTGAAACTAAAGGCTTGATCATTTATTTTTGTCTTTGTTTTTCTACCAAGCAATTAGTTCTACATCTGAAGCTACTTCACCACATAGTACCTATTGCAATGAAAACTCTTTCATAGTAAGGTGATGGTTGTTAATTGTCCATTCCTTTTACCGTTGATTTTGGAGAAATTTTGTAGTTGAAATAAAGGTTGCTTTCCATCTTCTTATGTTGGAGATAGGAGAGAGGGATAGAAAAATATAACAAAATCTTGTGCATGTCATTATTATATCTGACTTTTTAGATTAGACAATGAATATCAAGATCACTTTTAAGTCCAATGGACGACATCACAATAGATTGAGGTATCCTCTTGAGTAAGAGTTGCTCATTTGTGACTTTCTAAGAAGCCTTGAACTTTATTGGGAAGTGGTTATCTTCTAAATTAAGTTTCGTTGTAAAAGTTTTGTAACAAGGGGGATTACTATTAATTATTTGTTTATTAGTTAGTCTTTTCCTTTTAAAATCATTTTATTGTTTGGAGGCAACGACTCTAATTATGTAATTTGATGGATTTATCTTCTTTTTTTTAATAGGAAAAGCAAGGAGGAAGGATTTTGTTCGCACAAGGGATATACAACATTGACAGATAAGAGGTGATCTTGGAAAAACCTTGGAGTTGAAGAATCGAACATTGAAACTTAAAGCTCAAAAGCATTTTTTAATGCTTAAGGCTTCCGTTATATGCTTTAATTTTCTGTTTTGAATCAACTCACATCTCTTTTGGGCTCTTAAAAAGAACACTTAAATTTTTCGTTCCAAAGATATAGAACTAAAATTGAACCTTAGAAACTGACTAGACTTTCAATTTGGTCTAAAATTGAACAAACAAATCTTCACATTTGATTTTTTTGGTGCTTAAAACAAATTCATCATTGCTTTGAGGCTTAAAATGAACATGTGTTTTTTGTGTTTTATAATCTTTTATGCAAAATAATCTCATCCAAAAAGGCATATGCGCTTCTCTTGTGCTTCATGATGATCTTGAGAACCAAAAATATTTTTGATGACATTAAGTTGCATAAAAGATTGCCTCCACACTTCAGTTTGGGTTTAAAAAATTGAACAAACCATTGTGTGAGTTTGAGTAAACCTATTGCATGTGTTCTCCCTTTGTTTCTAAACGAAGGTTGATCAAACTATGAATATGTTTACTCACTTTTGTCTATCTTAGAGGGCCTGCCTTGGGGAAAAAGTACTCACCCAAGGGAATGACTCAATTGGTAACACTCTAATTCACATATCGTTGATTCTGACAAGATGGATCGAAAAGGGGACTCTTGCCGTATGGGTCAATCTCCACGAATGTAAAGTCCAAAATAAAACCCTTATTTGTAGTGGCCTATTAACTCATTCACGATTTTATCAAAGTGGTGCATTGGAACTAGATTCAAGAAGTTACTTGCCATGTCGATCTTGAGTTGAAATATAGAGGAGGTTAGAATTCATTCTTAACATACCTTTTTTTTTTCCATGGTTGCATGTAAAATCATCTCTTCTACTATGAAGGGCATGAGGCAAGCCCACCAAGAAAAATGTACCAATTGAGCTAGGTGTTATAGTGCTTGTGAGTCAGTTTGAAAACACAGTGCTTTGATTGTAAACATTGGAAAACCAACATTCAACATGAGCATCAAATCTCAAACCCATTAGGAAAAGCAAATACCATTGAAAAAATTCACATGTTATTGCTTGCCCTTGGGATTCGTATCCTTAGAGGGCTTCTAAGAATTTGGATTTAATCTCAATTTTCTCCTACTAAGGTCAACAATAGGTAACTCTTCCCTCAAATTTCCTTGGTTTCTACATAATACACTTTGTGGGATAAGGGGAAAGTTGAGACATTAGACATCTAGATTCAAAATCTAATCAAAAGTGTGTTTGTGGTAAAAAGAATCCATTAAGCAAAGATTAAATCAATTGGACCCCACATATGTGCTTAGCATCTTTTGGTCATATGGTTTTCATGCAAACATTGCTCTTTTGATTTTGAATTACTCTTCGAGAAAGGCATGTTCTTCACTATCTTGGCCTAAATGCAAGCAAGTCAGCCTAAGATTCATTTATAATCCAAATCAAACACTTCATCCCAAATTCAAAACATCTATCAAAGCCCATCCCACCAAACAACTTTAGAGCTTTGGAAACATCATTCTAGACTTGGGTAAAACATCAAAATCAAAATCACTTTATTTAGATGGGTGTGTAAGAGATGCATCCTTTCTCATACATTTAATTAGATGTATCATTTGAAAAGAGTTCATCCTAAGATCATCCAACATCTTAGGGTTCAAGTTCATTATCCAAACAAACTAATCAAAATCAAACCCTAAGTCTAGCATTGATCTAAATTTCCTAAATGTTCAACACTCATATCATTCACCCCTTTTCATCCTTCATCTCATCATTGGTCCTAAACACCTTAGAGGTCACTTTTACAACAAGGTCAAAACACAAGATGAACATGGAATATAAACTTGATGCATACATCATGAGTAATCCAATTCAATTGATCATTTAAAGCCTTTCAATGCCAATTGATTATCAACACTCACATCTATACAATTCATACATGGGATCATTACCTTTGAAAAATGTCAATAGTATTACAACAAATGTGAGTATGCCCAAATCAAGTTTGGAGACAACACCAATGGTAGATATAAATCCAAACCAACAAGTCTGTCAACTAAACAATCAAAGCATGAGCCTTCAAACGAACAACGTCATCCCACCAAATCCCTACAAGCCAAATGAGAATGTACCAAGCAAACATTTTTGAAACATGAATCCGACAGATGTTAGTGACTCCAGTCAAGGGTAACACCATGCAAATCAAAGTTACCTAAGTGAAGGCAGTAATGATTCCCAACATCAACAATGTTCGAGTCCAACCCATAACACCAAATTTGAACATCATCCCAGAGTCGAGAACATTGTCCAAAATCCAATTTTGTCCATGATCCCATTCAAAAACCACAATTATGCATCCCAAATTTGTTTGAACAAAAACCAAATCAACTATATCAATGGATTCAAGATCGAAATCAAGATCAAATTTGGCGAGATCAAATTGCTACACTTACCAAAATAGTTGAGTCATTACACAAAGAGACATCTCCACCACCATTACCTTATCAACATCATTCTTGGTTTTAGGAATTCCGCCTTTTACCTAGAACCAATCACTCCATACAAATCAATCCACCTAACACCAATCAATCCATCACATCAAATCCTTTGAATATACCATCGACATCTCACCAACAGATGGTATCTAATCAAACGACAACATCAATCATGAAAAATCAAAATATGGTCTCCCAAGGGCCTATCACATTGATCATTCTGACCATTCCTATCACCTCGATCATTCCAACCACCCCTATCACACCCATCATATCTCAAACCACTATGATCACTCCAAGCATATCTCAACCACTTGTCACTACATCCAACACAATTCTGAATCCGCCACCACTACCAGCAAAACCAAATGTAGCAAGACAATATGACATTGTGCTAAAATCTCACCAAGCCTACCAAAAGGCCATCCAACAATATCTATCCACACAGCAAGCATCACAAGCTCAACAAGTGTAACAAGCATCTCAAGCTGCCCAAGCCTCTCAAGCTACCCAACAAACACAAGCACAAACATGAAAAATGATAACTATTGGGGATAACGAAGAAAAACCAACCACTAGTGATATCATTGACAATCTCCCCACCACAATTGTTGAAAGCAATGATCAAGATCTATCCAACAACAAACACATGGAAGATGTTTCTACCTCATCCGAAGATCAAATCAACATACATCAAGAGTCACTTTTCAATCATGATAAAAATCCACCAACCAACAATGATCCAATCCAAGAAATGTCAACATCATTTGACCTTATGGTTGAAAACATTGGAAATCACTTCACCACAATTGTTGAAAACAATGTTCAAAATCTCTCAATTAAGGAGCACATTGAATATGTTTTTACCCCATCTAATGATCAACTCACCATACATCAAGAGCCACTTTTTAGTGATCTATTTCAAGGAGTATTAGGATTATTTGATCCTATCAACATAATGCATGATCCATCGACCAATGATCATATTGAAAATGTCTCTACATTGCCTTATGAGTTAAAGGAAATATCTCAAGAATTTATGCCAAAGCATGATCAACAACTTTCACCAAAGTCTAGCAGTGGTCCTTTCCAAGACATATTGGCCCCCTTTGACCTCATGGTTACAGATACTGAAGGAACCCTAAACTCGAAACTTGAGGATATTAAACCACTTACCATGTCTAATGATGACATCCAAGAACCCTTTGTAAGCAATTCTTCCTTTGAAACTAACCCATGTGAAGAACTTGATCCAAATCATGTCGAAAGCAACTCCGAAATCATTAAAGATCAAGAATTTGTATCTTCAAGATACTACAACAATCTAATGGACACTCTCCTATCTATGCAAGATGATCATATCCATGTAGCACATACTCCTCCATCTACCCATGACATGCTTTCTGTGGATGGACACATAGATGATCTTCATTCAAAACAAGATTCCTTTATACTCTTGATATTATTACACAAAAAGAGCAGGTTATTGAGTCCTACAGCCAAACAGATTTGTCAACATGAGGATTAGATATATCCAAAATTTAGACTGAAGACAACATGAATAAAGATATCGGCATTATCCGCACTCAGAAACGGGCGGATCATATAGAAAGGATATTCGAGTCGTGAGGCATCAATCAAAATAACATCATCTGCGGTGATCATTTATTAGAATGCATTCTAAACAAGGCTCTTAGAACCATAGAATCAAAGCATGAAGGTACTGCTTCTACAATCTTGGGGGCAACCGTCTCAAAATGTCAACATAGGGAGCATGAAGAATCCTCATGATGAAACTATTGTCAATACTACAACTAGCCAAGCCATGAATCTTCATCCACCCATCACCCCACCCACAAATTGGGACCAACGTCAAAAGAAAGAATTGAATCAAAGTATGAAGAACGTTATCAAAAAAAAAGAAGTTGGAAAGCATAATGGACAAATAAAATATGCATGGATACCAAAACATACAAAGAAATATTATCCCTATCAAACTCCATCAGTCAAAGAAACTATGGGAGAGAAAAATTAAAAAGGAAAAGTATCCATCAAAGATGTCCACAAAGAAAAGTAAAACTTTCAATGAGCACAAAGTGTGTATCAATCAATTGGTCCTAATTCCATGCACACTTTCGTATCCACCCATCATTGCTCATCTTCCCAAGTTTGGAGAGTCAAAGGTGCCAAACTATCAACCAATCCATCTTTTATCCCTAAACACACTCCATCCATGCCTCCACGCATGATATCTAATTCTCAAATTGACCATGTATTGGCAACAACCCTTCATCATAAGGATTCTGAAGGCACTCTATCACGATGTACGCATAGAGACAAAGTTAACCCTGGTATCAATAAAGCATATCAAGAATCCCAAAAGTTGCATTCAAAGTGCCGTATCTTAGCAAAACTTCTTCATGCAAGATCGCGATGGCTTTTATTATGATAAATCCACATCAACACCACTAGTTAGATGACTATGAATCTTCGGAAAAATGAAAAAATCAAAAATATAAAAAATCAAAAAATTAGAAAAGGTATTAGGCTTGATAAAGAAAAATCATCCTCTGAGTGAAAACCACTATGGTGGCTTTGGAAAGGTACCATGATGAAAACCATAGCAAATAGGCATCATGTGTAGAATCGACATCTATGTATGCCGATTCGGATGAAGCATCTCATCCCATCCATAATAAATCCAGTATTCCATACATCTCATCCATAATAAATCCAATCATCCATGAGCAATTTATCCAATCCATGTGCATATTTCTACATCCATAGTCTAAGTTATCTTGATCTTGACAAACTTCGACGCACATTTTACACTTGCTTATGGTAAACATCTTGACATGGGTCGTTATCATTGATCCTATCCTATCCAACATTATCTGAGCCATGAAGCATTATCCAAATGACCATCTTTTATCCAAACACCTTATCTTATCGCAAGATAATCCATATCCATCCATCCATATACTTATCTGAGCATCCACACATCGCATTCCATACATTGCTAGACATTGGGGTAGATGTTTACATCTTGCTTCGAGAATAAATATTGATCTATATCCTCCAACTTATATGGTGATCCGAACATTAGCAAACATGAAATAAAATTGGTCAAAGCATTTGTAATCCAAAATCCAAATCACTAGCCCATGGCATATTTTGACAAGAAGATGTTCTTTATCAATCTTCATCTTTCATCGAACATCAATCCAAGTAATCACTATCAGTTGCATCTAATTTGCACATCAAACATCACATCAAATCATTCAAAAAAAATTTGTTCCAAATCAAGCTTCAAAATCCTGATCAATCTAATCCAATCAATCCATAATCTTGAGATATCCTTCTTGATCATTATGTTGCTTAACACTATCCTTGCATTGTTGTGCATCCTCAACAATGATATCATCATCAATCCTAATCAATCAATCCTTGCATTGTTGTGCATCCTCAACAATATCATCATCATCAATCCATCAATCTGATCAATCAACCTTTGCTTGGTTTGTAGAAAAATCCCCAAAATAGAGCACTGGTATCATCACACATATCCATATCCAAATCGTCAAAATCATGCGAAAATCCAAAAACATCAAAAAATAAAAAAAATCCAAAAACATTCAAAACATATCAAA
>VDFB02166643.1:0-10727 GCA_007258455.2 Sequoia sempervirens | reverse complement strand
ATTTAATTAAATAAATCAGAATATACAAAATCCCAAAGTAAAATAAATACGAACAAGACACTCACATAAACCATAATAATAAAATATAGAAATTACAAAACAAGGACGCACACTACCACTCAATCAGGACAATTTGACAACATGGGATGGGGTGACTTCCTTGTCATCTCTGTTTCAACATTATTCCATTGGGTTATTGGTGCTCGCCCTGTCCTACTGAAGCAGGTGGAATCGAGACTTTGTACATGCAATCCCTGCATACAAACAAGGTCATGTACATGTACATATATATAAAATCAAAGCATTACATTGTGAGAAGGAATTGCAGTGTAGCAGGGGACTCGCGAATGAGTGATGCTACATTGTCCTCTCATCACATCCATTCTAGCAATTATAATATTAATGATGAAATAGCATTTCTAAACTAACAGATCATATCATAACATAATTTACTAAATCACTACATCATAATATATTTATGAAATCAAATTAAACATCATAGAATCAATGTAATCATAATGTCATCAACTGAAGTAGCATGATCCTCAATCAATCTAAACTAACCAATCCATCAAACCAAACCATAAGGAGTACAATCACAGTCACGAAGTATCAAACCAAAGCATAGAAAGAAAACAAGTCTAAACAGTAACAGGAGGGGTATTACATCCTCCCCCCCATAAATTCAGCTTACTCCTAGAAGCCGATAAACAAAAGAAAATAAGATTCCCTAATACGGGAGGCATCCTCAAACACCAAATCGGTGAACTAATCACCATCACAAACCAATATCACACTAACACATAAGAGTAACAAATAGTAGCAAAGAAATATCAGTAACATGGGGGTATTACATCCTCCCCCTAGGACATGGCTTACTCCTGGAAGCCATTAAATAAAACAAAGTAAGCACACACAAAATAAAGGTACAAGTGAGCACAAGAGTCAAACTAGTTTCCTAATGGATTTTAATTTGTCCTTATCAATGATGAAATACATTTCTAAACTAATAGATCATATCATAACATAATTTACTAAATCACTGCATCATAATATATTTCTGAAATCAAATTAAACATCATAGAATCAATGTAATCATAATGTCATCAACTGAAGTAACACAATCCTCAATCAATCTAAACTAACCAATCCATCAAACCAAACCATAAGGAGTACAATCACAGTCATGAAGTATCAAACCAAAGCATAGAAAGAAAACAAGTCTAAATAGTAACAAGAGGGGTATTTACGCTTATTTCTTTTGCAGTAAAATTGTAGATTCTTGTTGCCACATTTTCCTTATGAACCTTCAAATTCTAGTAAAAAAACAAGATAATAAGCATATGATAAGAGAACCATATTGGTATAGGTAATAATCAAAGATTTTTTTGCTAGTGATATTCACCATTAACTAGTCTCATAGAATTTTGCAAAGGTCAAATTATTTAATATCAAGTAGTATTTTTTTATGTAGTTAGGGTTTCCATCCCAATTTTAAATGATTTTATGTTTATAATAAAACTTATGTTGTGTTCCTAGTGTTGGATATCTAACTCTTGGATTCACAATTTTACGAATTCAAAAATTACTTCTAGAAAATCCCTACTAGATTATAAAGTAAGTGATCCATGTAGAAAATATACATTCTTCTAGTAAGGTACGTTCAAAGGGATTTATCTTAGTTCATGTAAGGTTTCTTCTTAGGGAACATCATGCCTAATGTCTCCAAGAGAGCACAAGTCAAAGAAATATCATGCTCTCGAATAAATAAAACCCAATGACACCACCAAGAAAAGGACACATCACAAGAAGAAAGAAAATCACACAGTGAAACATGAGTGTTGATGTATTCCACACTTTAAAAGCATTAACACACCATTGATCAATATGATAAATTTATTTAAAGTAGAATAATATGATAGCTTATTTGGAAAGCCCTATGCCAAGTCATATGTTTCCAATAAGCTACATCATGTAAAGGGAGGGGTTTCCACCAAAACACACTATACATCACATGCAAATCAACTTAAGGCATGACATCTACATCCAAAAAATTTCTCTTATCTATACATGAAACATGGTCAACTAGCCAAAGAGACAAGTGACATACAAGGACAAGGCTACCTAACCTTGCCTCCACTTAGTGCAAGACAAGGGTGAGCTGGAATGATTCATAGAGGTGCTGCTAGAGTGAAAATCAGTATCAACTATAGGAATTAGGTACCCCCACATAAGGGAGATCACCAAACTCCTTAATATGTTGGATTTTATTATTCAAAGCCTTACATTCGTTAGTAGAATTACCATGAACTCTATGATTTGTACAAAATGAACTCTTGCGATAAAATTTATTTCGCTTTATTGGAGGGAGAGATATCAAACGATCTTGGAGGAGTCTCAACAAGATACTATCTTGATCAAAATTAGAGGATGCTTCTTGAGTTTGTGAAAAAGATATTACTTGCTTAGTACAAGGTATCATACTTACACAAGACTCTTGAGATTGTGAGATTTTGTACTCTCCTTTATGGGAGGGTGTGAAATCTATTAAATTCAAATAATTAGCATTTTGTGTGACGAGATTAATGTTAAGCGAGGACTTCCTTGTTTCTTTCATTTATTTTGAAGGAAAATAACCAAGACCACTAGTGTCTATCAATTTAGGATGAACTAATGTTAAAGTTGGTTTAAAAGAATCCTTTATAAGAGTGTTAATATTAATTGAAGGTTTGTTTGTTGGTTTTATTTCTATCAAAGGACAATAACCAAGACCACGGGTTGTTTCCTACATGTCAAGCTCTATAGGGATGTCAATGCCTTTCTCTCTAGCACCAGATCCTTTTCCACTATAACAAAGTTGTTTCATAAGTTCATAATCTCTTCCATAAAGATTTTTAATTTCTTTAGGATTCAGTGGTTGTTCATAGTCATCTTCATCAAATTTTGTTGTGTAATTTTTTTTACCTTCTAAAGTAGTTGGCATGGATGCTTTCAAATTTTGTGTTGACATTACCAATTTTTCTTTTCCCTTTTCAGACTCTTTGTTTATGATCTTGTATTCTCCCATGAATGTTGGT
The DNA here is from genome assembly GCA_007258455.2 of Sequoia sempervirens. NCBI lineage: Eukaryota > Viridiplantae > Streptophyta > Pinopsida > Cupressales > Cupressaceae > Sequoia > Sequoia sempervirens. Next base: position 7,650 of record VDFB02166643.1, on the reverse strand, counting down.
GTGAAATCTAAGGAACCCCAATCGTCATCCAATAGCCTAGTGACTTCATTGATTTGCTTCTCATGTTCTTCTTCCTTTGTAGTTTCCACTTTGTCAGTTGTATACAATGCTTCCAAAGGATCTTGTCCTTCTCTCTTAGTCATCAAAAAACTTTCGGGTTTGGGATCGACTTATACTACACGTAGACTTTGTGGTTATAGACATACTTCATGACACAATGCAAAGTAGAAGGGACACCATTAATTTCATGAATCCAAGATCTCCCTAAAAGGAGGTTGTAAGAAAGATCATTAGTAATAACATGGATCTAAGTTTTTAATGTTACTTCCCCAACTCTGATAGGTAATGTGATGATTCCAAGCCATTGCTTTCCTATGTTGTCAAATCCATGAATAGATAAAGAATCAAGTTTAATATTATTTTTACTCATTTGAAGTCTTTTCAAAAGGATCACACTACACACCATTAGGGTTGAACCAATGTCAACAAGGGTTTGTTTTATCACAATTTGATTGATATGGAATATTCTGTTGAAATATTTATATTTCTTCTAAATTTGTAAGGGAGGTAACTTGTTTTGGTGAAAAAAATATCTAACTTCTTGTAATTCATTCCTTGAACAAGTGTTGCCACGTCATTTGAACTAGTGTTAACTATGAGCAACTATAACTTGTTGCAAAGCTTCTTGAGGAATGATATGATGACTAGGTGATGTTTAAAGCAATTCCTATACAAAAATATTAGCGGGAGTATTCTTAAGGTGTTAGATAAGATTATATTATTTTCCATTATTTGCAGATAAACGAGGAGCACTAGGAAAGATTCGATTAGGTAATGGGAGGGGTGTTGAAGCTATTTGTATTGGTTGTGGATTGTTCCTAGTGTTGTACGTATGAAAAAAAATATTGTGACTTGATTGCTATGAAACATTTTTCTTAGGTGGTTCAAGGATGAGGAAAGATTTATTTTGAGTTTGTGGTTTTTGCGAGAGTGGATAAACGATAAGTTTAGGCTCAAGAGATTACTTTAAGGGATATCTAATGTGCATAACCTAAAAATAATTTTCATGATGTCTCAGTGAAGGAGAGTCTAAAGTCTCGTCATCATCTTCATCAAAGAAATCCTCATCAAAATTGTTTGAAAGGAATAATTCAATTTTCTCATTTTCTTGTACCATGGTATCCTCCCTAGGAGGAGAGTTTTTAGGAGAACTACAAACTAGATGTTCATGACATTCATTATTTGGTTCATCTAAAATGACTTCATCACAAATGGGGGAATTATTAATGGTTGAATTGTCTTGCTTTTCATTGATGGTATTGTCTTGTTCAATAATTTTTTTCTTAGGGGAAGAGAGACAAAGAGGACTCTCATAACTCTCATTATTTTGATCTTCTATCACCAAAATATCTTTGTCACAAATAGGAGAGACATTAGGGGAAGACAAAATTTGATTGTCATGATTATTCACCATTGTATTCTCTTTCTTAGCTTGTTTAGAAATGTAGGATACTAACATTGTTTGACCTAAAGTGAAAAGTACTTCTAGCCATCTTATGCAATGCTTTACAAATATAAACAATGTATATCCAAAGATGAAACATACTTTTATCCAATGTATGCAAGACTTCAAAAATGCAAACAAAGAATATCCAAAAAAGAAAAGAAATTTTATCAAACTTAAGAAAAGCTTTATGAATGTAAACATTGTGTATGCAAAAGTGAAAATTACTTTTATCCATATTATGAAAAGTTCTAGAAGTGTAAACATTTTTAGATTTTCAGACATAAAACAAGGTATTTTTCTGATTACACTATGTAATAGACTAAAAATGAGATGTTGTAAATGTCATTTTGAATTTTGAAAATGCACTAAATGAAGACAAGTTAAGCTAGATTCACTAAATTTGTTGAAACAATAAATTAGAAAACTAAAACAAGAAAGTAACTGGAGCAAACAAAAGCCTAAAAATGAGATTTCAACTTCCAAAAATTGCATATTAGGACCTAATAGGGCCTCATTTTCTAGTAAGGGTGAATGGGTTTTGGTTAGTTATTTTTGAGACGTTTCTATGGATTTTTGGGTGATTTTTAATGTCTTTCCAAATGCCAGAAGATTCAGGTTTGACTTGATCAAGGACACATTTTCCAGTAAAGGCGAATGGGTCCTGGTTAGGTATTTTTAAATTATTTTTGGATGATTTGTATGGTTTCTATAATGTCTTTCAAATCCAGGTCTGAGGTAGTGAGTTTCAATTTTAGATTTTCCAAAAATTCAATGTAAAAATGTAACGAAAAGATGAATGCAAAGGCCTAATTTCAAATGCAATTTTTTTTTTTATTTTAAAATGCAATTGTATGAGGTCTAAATGATATGAATAGTGACTGAATCTTTTTTTTGTATTTTTCAGATTTAGAGATATGCAAAATAATGCAAACCTAAACCCTAAATAAGATGCAATTTTGAATGCAATGCAAGAAACCCTAAATAAGATCTTAATTCAATGCAAATATAAATGCAAATGAATGCAAGATCTAACCTAAGATGCAATGAAAGACTTCAAAATCAGAAAATTGCAATATTTGAACAATGAGTCAAGTTCACCAAAATGTTTAATAGAAAAAGTAGGGTTTACCACCATGAATGAACAAGATGATAAAACACTAAATATTTTCCTTATTAAAAAACTTAATTATGAGAGCCAGAAGATGTAAATAGTAATGAGAAATGATATCTAACTATTATAGCAACTATGAGAGAAGCTTTTAGAGCATAAAAAATTGTGTACCTTGTCAAAAACTTGTTGTTTTTAGGCTAAAAAGGACTCATTCGCCTTCAGTTGTGAATGGGTCCCTATTAGGGTTTTTGAAATTGAGATCAAGGTCTTGTTTCTTGATGTCTACACTCTCAAAATATTGATTGTCAGCTTCTGAAAGTCTTTAGGTAATTCTATAGCTTCAAATCTTCAATTTTGCACTTCATATGACAACTTTTGCAACTTGACAACTTTGACAATTTTGCTCCAAACTTGCCCCTTTTGATCTTCAACCTGTAAATCTGAAATCACACATTCAAGGGAAGAAAAAATTGTTTCTTGTTAGTGAATAGGGTTTTTCCTTGGTCAAACCCCTTGTAGGTAATTAAACCTGTAGTGCCCCTCTGGTTCGGTCGTTCTTGGAATTCAAGTAAGTTGATTGTTGAGTGGTCATGTTGTTTTCGCTTGTTAAAAGTGTTATTGAGTAAGCGTGGTTAAATGAATTGTGGTGTCGTGTTGGTTTCATGATTACATTGTTTAATTGACTTGGTGTTATATGATAAGTTAATATTTTGATTAATCAATATAATTAAATTAAAATTGATTGAGATGTTAGCTTAAATCAATTTGGAAAGTAAATTTTTATTAATAATTAAATCAATTTGTTAGAAATATAAATATATATTGTTTAAATTGTATTTAATAATAACTAAAAATTTGATTAATTAAATGAATTAGTTGTGTGAAATATTAAGTCCATTATTAAATAAATAAATTTGTTTTGTAAAAAGCACTATTTTAATGGTAATTGATAATAATTACTTGTTTATTAATTGCTTAAGGATAATTGATTAAATATTTAAAATAGTGTGATTTTAAATAAATTCTAAAAATAAGATTCTGAACTCAAGAGGGAAAAAGAAAGAAAAGTTGGAAACAAAATAATAAAAAGACAAGAAAAGATAAAATCAAAAAGGCATGCACATGCACGACTCGAAACTGAATTCGAAAGGGGAAACTTACCGAATTTTATGGAACTTGTGTTTTTGAAAACATATCTTGATGAAAGCTTAATGTAATAGCGAATGTTAGGGTATGAGGAGGATTATTATAGTTTTAGAGGGTATGGGCAATGAGATTCAGGGAAAATAATATATTCAGTGGTGGGAAATAGAAAAGGGAGCTTTGAAAATTGGTTCAGAAAAAAAAAGAGAATTCATTAGGTTGGGAAAAACCATGTTGATGGTGGTTATCTCTGCAAATGATCAAGTTGTCGAAAAGGGCTTTAGTTTTGGAAGGAAGGAACTGTAGTGGGGATAGAGAGATTCTTGAGCATGACTTCTCCAATACTGAAAGGGAGAGTCCAGGTAGGTTGCTTCTAGTATTGATTTTTATATTCTTTGTTATGAACAATGACTCCTTTTCTACTTGTTTTTGAAGAAAAAAAAACTGCTTGAGTTTCTCTTATGTTCTCATATCATCCCTCTAAGACTATAGCCTTTGTTTATTGTTTTGTGCTAATGGCTGGAGTAAAGTCTATAGTTAAGTTTTTATACAAATATTAGGTGTCTTCATTTGAAATCAGTCTTAGGCTACTTTTTGCATATAGAAAGCTTGTCCTTTAGTCAAGAAAGGGTTCTTACATATGGTTAGCCATTGTATTGCTCGGATGGATATTGATGTGAATTGAAAGCCACATCATCGTTGCCTTGGATACCATTTGGATGTTCCTAGTCTTTCGATTCATGTAGTTATTGGATTTTGAATCAAGCTTACCAATCGGCTTTAGGACGTTGATGTATTGAATGAGTTATATCATTCAAAAGAGTGGTGATTCATTTTATTTGTGTCCCTCTAATAGGTTTATTGTTGCAAGCAATGGTTGTATCATGTATGTCACCATAATAATCAATAATCAAATGTCTATCCTTCATGTTTTGGAGATAGTGATCTATTTGAGCAAATCATGTTTACTGAAAAATAGATTTACTAGAAGTTTAACTTAAGATTTCCATTGAGCTCGGCCTTCATCATCCAAGTCGGCACTACCCAAATGGCCATGCATTCCTTCTGTGCCTTAAAAATGTAAAATACTTGGCCTATATTCTTGTCTGATCCATAGACACCACTGGTACAACTGGCATGGAGTATTAAGGTCTAGGGTGTCCCTAAGTTAGCCAGCACAGGTAGGTAGGTCAACCACGCACTCCTAACAACCAACTTTCTATATAATGCAATAAGGGTTACTGATGTGTGAGTTGTGAGCAGCTCCATCTGCTAAACCCACATGACTCCATACACCTAAAAACATAAGCAAAGCTTACATTGTTAGGATGTCTTTCAGAGTGTGTCATTATTTCAAAGATTTTGAGAGCTACTTTGTAAAATATTTTGTTTATATCTTGCCGAAATTGTGGCATCCCATTTATGTCTGCTAATTGCATTTGATTGAAAGTTTCTAAAGCCTTTTCAACGAATCCATTTTACATGCCATCCATCTATGCCATCGCTCTCAACTCAAACTATGGAAAACTCATTCCTCATTTCATTGTACGCTAGTTTGATCAATTAAGTTCTCAACCAGTGAATGCAAAACATCAAAGGTCGATCCATGAATAGTGAAGTTACCCAATTAGTCTAAAGTAGAAGGTCATGTTACCTCTTGTGCATCTACAAAAGTACTCGATTGGATAATACGTTGTCAATGCTCTTATCTATGTATCCCTATAATCTGCTCATCGTTACCTTGCTGTGTATGCTACGATTAGCCAGAGTCTACGCAGATCACTTGATATAGTGAGGTTTCTTTTTCATTGATACAATGTATCGAATGAATTATGATTGTTTCTCATAAGTTTCAATATGATATTATATTCAGCGAGTAAAACGAAATCTGTGTGTGTATGTGTAAAGGTGTAGTGTGAAAGGATGGATTTGTGTATGTTGTTTTTCATCATGTTCGAATGTAACTTCATTATGTAGCTAGTGATTTGGAGTATCGATGTTAGATCATGTTGAGTTGATTTTAAGAGTTGAATATGTCTTAAATATATATAATTGTATATATATGTATTTATACCTAGATATCTATAATGTTATGTGTATCTAAATATATATATAATTAGGTATGGAGGTATATGTTTATATAATATATTTAAGTTGAATTTTTATTGTCTTATAAATGACAGTTCAATCATAATAAATGCTTATGTGTATATATATATATGTTTGCATGTGTTTGTATAGAAGCAAAATAACTTATGTTTGGTGATTATGTGGTTATATATTATATTTAGGAAATGAAGGAAACACTTAAATGATAAATTAATCAATTAAATGATTTGTTAGGTAACAAATCTGGGAGATATAGGTACAATTATTTGGAATGCCTCTAGTCAGTAAATGAATGTTGGTTTCTGTGTGATTTATTTAATAGTTGATTTTATGTTGTAGTTTTGTTAACTTGAAATATATGACTGGAATTAGAATAAGTTTGTATAATTTCTTTAATTATTTAAATGAGCTCTTAATATGTGAAAGTCAAGTGGTGAACCAAGAAATAAATAAATAGAATATAATTGGTTGTTTAATAATCTTCATGATTAATACTTGGATTGCATTCGTGCTTACCTAGATAATTGAATGAATTATTTTGATCAACTTACATTTAGATAAATGAAAAGGCCAATGTAAATAAATGAAGATAGAGAATCTCTTGAATGTTGCTTCCCTTATATTCTTTTTACCATTGATTCGTAAGTCCTTTATACGGATAGTTAGTTAGAACTCTTGTGAGTATGATTGACTCGATTGTTCGAGTGGTTTGGTTTTCAAATTGAGAATGTGAGTCATTAATGGCTACTGTTGTCATGTCTACTAGATTTGTTGAAGGTTATTTGTGTGCCAACTGTAAGGGTATCTTGAGAGGAGAAAGTTGAGGTCTCCCTTGGATGCTAGTTGGTTGTTTCCGGATTTTGATTTGGTTTGGAACTTAAGTTGATCTTGATTAGCTGTGGTTGATTTGATTATCTGTTGTGTTGATTCTTTGGGTTGATTTTTGAGTTGAATTGTGAATCAATTGATTACTATTGTTTTCACGGTTGGTTGATATCAAGAAGATTTTGGTTTACTGTGTTTTATTTTGAATTGAGTTCATTTTGGTTATTGTTTAAAGGAGGGAGCTCTTTGTATCAAATGATTAAGGAAATCTTCCAAAGTTGAGGGTAAACTTGTTTCACATTGATTCTTCATTGATTTGATCCTTGCCAATATTTTGATCGCAATTGTAATTTTGAGTTTATGCTTGGGTTGTACCTAATTTCATGTGTAACTATGTATATGGCTTTTGGAGAGATGGTAAATGCCTCGCATGTGTATCAACTTTACGATTCAGTGCTTTTCCAGTTTTGGTACAACCACTTGATGCTTTGGTTTTGTGTTTCGGGTCCCTAGGGAGAGTGACTCTTGGTGGGGGCTGGTGCACAAAGGGGTAGCCAGGATAACCCACACAACAGTTAGTGTAAAAAGTGATAACCTAATTAACATTAACAAGATAAGAAAGGATGCCTCATCCACTCGTTAGGGCTCTCGCCGACTAAGGGTGACTGAGAAGGCCGTGGTTGGAAAGGTCATTACCTCATCCCCATGAGAGATTAATGGCTCCGCATGAGTCACCCTATGGGGTCAGCACCTCAAGTAGGAGGAAGAGCCAGGATAACCATAGATGGGGGTCAGCCTCAAGAAGTCAGGAGAAGTCGACACCTGGAGGAAGCACCAAGATAACCCATGTAGGACTATGCGATGAAACTCTCCCTTAGTACCCCTTATGAAGTGATTTGTTGTTGCTAAGTTATGGAAGTGATTTATTGCTGTTATGTTTCAAAAGTGATTTATT
>VDFB02166642.1:0-17217 GCA_007258455.2 Sequoia sempervirens | reverse complement strand
GATCACATATTTTATTCCCACTTTCACTCCTCTGATCATAACATTTGTTACACAATATAGTAATGGTCTTAACACTAGTTTTGGGCTCTTATGTGGGAATCCTTTTTTTTTTCCACCATCTAGCACACCCCCATTTACTTCTCCAAATGTCAATCCAATCTCCAATCTTCAAAATAATAATCCACCCATCATTCACAATAGTCCTAGAAATTCTAGGAACTATCAAAACATGTCACGAATTGATCCATCATAAAACAAATCTTGCAAAATATTTCCTCATTACAAAAACAAATTTCCAACATGAATCAAATTCAATCCCATTCCAACCCTCCAATGTATCTTACCCATATCCTAAAAACACCAATGCCACAAAACATTAAAATACCACATTTTGAAAAATATAGTGGCAAGGGAGATCCTAATAATCATGTATCTACATTTACTGCTCTATGTAGTGATTCCATCTTTGAAGATTCTCTCCTAGAAAAACTTTTTATCTAGTCATTTAAAGACATGACCCTAGATTATTTTTTCTCATTACCCAATAATTCAATCATGTCTTCTAACAACTAGTAAACAAATTCCTTCAACACTTCCAAGCAAACATTGGACCCCAAGTCACATTAACTGAATTGGTTCACTATAAACAAGGATATAAAGAAAAAGTGACTAATTCCATAGGGTGATACCAAGCCCTCTATTCTCAAATTTCATATTCCCTCCTAGATGTTGATATATAATGCATCTTTATTATAAATTTATAACCAAACATTTGGGATACAATTATTTTAATGATATACCCTTCATTTATACATCTATACATGACTCTTCATCACTATCAAATATCAGTTAGCCAATATGAGGTTTCATCCTCATCAACTCCTAAGGATCAATACGAAGTCATTCTTGCATCTAACTATCAATCATTCAAAAATAACTAGCTATCGCACCTTGTGCAATGGGTACGTCAAAGAGGTGTGGAAGGTCAATTAGGAAAAAGTTGGTTTATGTTTTGCACACATTTGTGTAGCAAATGAGATCAATTGATAGATCATTTAGAAAATGAATTTAATATTATTATTTATTTTATTTTATTTTTTATTATAAAATAATGTATTAACTATTATATTATTATATAAATATATATTATTTATGTATTATTATTATATTATTATATTTATGTCATTATTATATTATTATATTATATTTATTATTTATATATTAACTATTCTATTAACTATTATATTAACTATTATATTATTATATAATATACCATTATATATTATAAATCAAATTATTTATTATATATTTAAAACTGATGTAGTGTCCCTCCACTTCGGTCATCTTGGATCTTGACCTACACAAAAATATCCATATATTTTCTCAGCGGATTCTCTTTGGGGAAGATTCTTGTACCTTTTTGCCTTGTGTTGCTATATCAGCGTTTGCAATCCTTGTTCTTGTACTTTCATTTTTACTTCCAGTAAGTTTATATCATCCTTATGCTTTGATTATTTAGTGAAAAAATATTTTGGTTTTACTATAATTTTATTTACATCTTAAGGGGATATGATTAAATCTATATTGTGATTCAAATAGATTAAAGAAGAAACTAATTGCATAATGTGTTAAGAAATAGATAAATATTAATTTCTAATTAAATTAATAGTATAAATCCAAAACATCAAAATGGATCCTTGTCATCTGGATGTTTGGCATTATATGGAATATGAGGATGTTAATTTTAAACCCTGTGATAATACTTTTAAGGTAAAGTTATTCTTATGTCATAATAGTTAATGGAATGACAAGAAATGCTAATGGTCACATTATCAATTAAGTAAATAAATTCGACCTTAGGAAAATCTTCATGGAAGTCAAGGTATATGTGACTGGTAAATACCAGATAGGAGCTTAATAAATATTATGGTGTATATCTCATGTGAACTAAACTTAGCATATATGGATGTCAAGAAAATAGGAGTCAACATGAAGAGTTCAAGATGAAAGCTAAAGTTAATTTAGTTGTAAATCGAAGAGGGCCTTCTGTGATTTAAGGAATTGTAAATAGGGAATAAAATATTTTATTCATATGCATTAAAATTATTCAAGAAACTGACAAATATTTTATTATTAACAATATCTTTTACCCTTACCCCACTGTAAATGTGAATCAACCTTAATATTATATTGATTATCAAAATTACTAACGTGGTTGATAATAATGTTCTTTTATAAACAATAATGCTAATTACTAATATCACGGTTTTATTTTACCTTACAAGAATAAACCTATTATTAATTAAGCAACGAGATAACTATAACAATATCGCTAATTTCAATATTAATAATAAATGAGATTAAAATTGTAAATCATATTCACATTGACAATAAAGTTCCATTATTTATTTATATTATATTAACAACGTAATATTATCCTTAATACTATTATGGAGGATTAGGAATAATTTAAATAAGTTTTTAACCCTTGATTCTCAATAATTAATTATGGGAAAACACTCCACTGCTTGAAAGGTGAATGGTAATGATAAATTCCTAAAAGCTTAAAAAGATAAAATATATGTTAACCTTCCCGTGCAAGTAGCTTGCCATAGCGCCACGTAAATATCCCTTCACGTGGCTTTCTCAAATTCTGGAAGAGCAAAAATTTGTGTTTACGTGGCTGATTATACCAAGCTAGGTGGCTGTAAAAACAGCTGGCGTACCTTGTCTAGGAGTGGGGAAGGAGCTTGGTCACCAGTGCGATCTCTAAGCATGGAAAAACATTCATTGATATCTAAAATACACGGCAAGTTTAAAACTGTGTAAATGGTCACTCGAGTGGTGGAATAGCTCTGGTTATGGGTTGCTCAGGCTTGTTGCTCTTGGGGATACAACCTTCTTCATTCTGGACCCTTTATTACTATTTTTTTATTGGGAGGATTATCTTCACAAGACTGGCTTTTATCATGGATAAAATGTCAGTATTATTACCTTTCTATCCTTTAACATTATCATTGATGTCATCTAAATAGAAATATTTAACATAGGATTTAGGGAAGATTCCGTATTGGTAAAAATCGTTATCTAAGAAAATCATACTAAATTTAAAGTTAAAAAAAAAAACGTTATCTAAAGAAAATCATATCAAATTTACCTTTCTATCCTTTAACATTATCATTGATGGTATCTAAATAGAAATATTTAACATAGGATTTAGGGAAGATTTCGTATTGGTAAAAATCGTTATCTAAGAAAATCATACTAAATTTAAAGTTAAAAAAAAAACGTTATCTAAAGAAAATCATATCAAATTTAAGTTAGGGATTGTTCAATCTTTCAACGGAAGGTAATTCTAATAATCCTTTTAAAGAAAAAATAAATAAATGATTAGGTGGGGTGGGGCCCACGTGACTCTTAAAAGTTTAAGGAAAAAGAGTAATAAGTTTTAAATTAGGATTTAAGAAATTAAGAGGTATAAATTAATTCTATTTATTAGATTTCTTTTTAGATTTGTTTTATTTTATGAAAATTTAATTTACTATTATTAATTTAAAATAAGTATTGTTAATTTATTCATTATTTTATTATTAGAATTATATGTAGATAATTAGAAACTAATAAAATTTATATAGGTCAATATAAATTAATTTTTGAGGAAACTATAATAGTTATAGTATTAGCATTAATTATTGAGATATAATATTAGTATTTTTAAATGTTATATGAATGTAAAATTTTTAAGAGTATTCGCTCTTTCATAGACTCAAATATCATATAATGATACATAGTTTTATTTTTATCTTGTTGGCGTGATAATAAAAAAACAATATATTGTTATAATATTTTAGGTTGATGGTATGAATTAATTTAATGCTTTGTGAGGATGGTAATAAGGAAAGCAATTAGAAATAAACAAAATTTATTCGTTGATATAGATAAAATGTCTTAGGTAAAATAGGGAAAGGATCTAAGTAATTAAATAGAATGTCAGTGGTAGATAGAGGGTAAAGAGTAAAGTTAATTAATTCGTTAATTATATCATCATGTATTGAATGCAAGTTATTACCTAATTAGGTTATCTGTGGTTATGGATATGGTGGGGGGGGTAAAAATGTGTGTCATGAATATTGGGCAAGTACATTTAATTAGTTTTAAAATTACAAGTTATTTAAGTTAAACATATTTACAAATTCTTTACTATTAGATTGTGATTTGTGTATAATTGTCTATGTTGGATTTAAATTAGATTTATTTAGGATAGAGTCAAGTGTTAGATTTTAATTAAATCTATGAAGTTTAAAAGTAAACAAATTTGTACATATTACATTTTAATTAAATTTATTTATTTGAAGTAAACCAAATATGCTACACCTTATTTAAAATTATTATTTTGAAATAGCAAATAGATATGTTTCATTTTTTGTAATGTTAATTATTTTGAAGTAAATAAAGGTATAAGTTAGGAATCTTAAATTAAGAGAGATTTACCTACTGTAGGGTTTTATAGTGCTTATCTAATTAAAATATTTTATGGTGGAAATGCATTTTAATATAGTTAATTATTTAATTACTCCTTACACTATCTTTAGTAAGATTGGATTGTGTTCACATTGAGTAAATGAAGGTTTATAGTTCACCTTGAGCATGTATCGATAGTTATCTATTATTCTGAATACTCTTTGGGATTGATTCCTTATGCATGTTAGTCGTTCCATGTTGATCATGTTTTCCTCTAGTTTGCGTCATTATTGAGGTAAATTCTTATGTATAGACATGTTTTGGATATAATGGGAACCCGAATGTTTAAGTTACTTCCTTTCCGATAGTCATGGGTGGTAGGTTGTTAGGCTTCCAGAGGTGATGGGAAACCCATTTTATGTTGAATTACCCCATGATTCAACCTTTGTGTTTCCATTGATCGTATTCTTATTTTAGGTTCTCATGGGTGTACTCTATTCTATGATTTTTTTTACCTTAGTTATGACTTTGAGCGAGATGGTTCATGCCTCACACATGCATTCGTTTGTGATTTTTATGCTTGATACATCCCTTGTTTTTCCTTCATTTTCCTCCAGAAGCAGTCACCTTGTAAGTGGTCGTTGGGGTTGTTGTATGTTATGTTTTGGTTGACCTTGTGGTTTGGTCTTGTGATTGTTCTGCTTGTCTATCTTGGTCGTGGGTCCTTTCTTGTCATCTCCTAGCACGGGGGGCTGGTCCTTCAGGTCCACATGGTCGGGCGGAACGTGCTATGCACCCCATTGGGTTCCCAGGTTGTGTTCATGATGTAGAAGTAGATGCAAAGTTTCGAGAGCTTCACGTTGTTGAAGACTTTTCCTCACCTTGTACCTTAATCTTCATTGATGTAATTATTCTTGTACTTGATGTACTCTTCCTGTTGTTATAAGGGAAGCATTATGTAATATAGTAATGTAATTATGATGTGTTGTATTTGTGGAAATATGATTTGAATTGTAATAAAATGTTGTATCATTTTTCATCCCTATTAATTATGGATGATTGTATGATATCATAATGTAATATTGGATTTACTTTCTTTCATTTTGATAAAGTTTTAGGGTTTGTAATGACCGTCTCATGTACCCCAGAGGATGTAGATGACTTTGAAAATGTATAATTTCTTTTCATATTAGGAATGTACAAATTTATCTTACGCAATGTTGTCCTTTCAAAAAAAAATTGTGCAGTGTTTGTTGTCCTTTAGGGTTCACATGGCGGGACGTTACAACTAAACTCTATATATATATATAAAAATATATAAAATAATTAAAACCTAAGGGAAAGGATGGCGTAATGTTAAAACCTATCAACTATTTATTATCTATTGTTACTAGTAAAAATATTTTTAACCATCTAAAACTATTAGGTCACATATACTCTTTTTTTATTGTTAAAAAGTTATATTTTATTTTTTAATTGGTGTGGATATTGATGAAAAAAAGACATTTACTTAAATGAATAAACTTTGTTATACAATTATCCCATTCAAATGATGTATAATTATGACTAGTATAACAATTATTTTATTTTGTATATTGTTGATAGTCAACCCCATGACGTGGACCCATCTGATTAAACTTTATTCCTCGATGTATTATTACATTTGGCACTGTTCCTTCTCTTTTTCCAAAGACTCTCACATTGACCTTCAAAATAATATAATAAACATATTGTAAAACCCTTTTTGAAACCTTATTTTCAGGTTGTAGCTCACCAAAAATGCCAGCGAGGAAGAGTTTGGAAGAGCGGGAATCGATAGTGGCGGGGAAAGCAGGAAAAAATAGTGAAACACATATGGAAAAACAGTGAAAAACAACCATGAAAATGGAGGCGTCACGTGTGTTGGCAATAAAAATGGAAAAAAATGATGAACATCTGAGATACATTTAAACCCCTTGCAAGGTCTCTCTGGGATTTTCAGCCATTCGGCATAAAAGAAATTTTGGCACTCTCAAATAGAAAATAAAAATTTCATCAAAATAAATTCACCTCATTCCAATAACATTCAAACACATTTTTTTTGTTGTGGCACCCTCACCAACAACTGCATATCAATTCAAACCAAGAGATCAAAAAAATTCACAACTACCTAACTCTCTTCATTCCATTATGATTCAATTTATTAATAAGAATGTTATCCAACTTCCTCTTATTCGTCCTATAGACACCACCAAACCTTTACCTCCTCATTATAATGCAAAAACATTTTGTCAATATCACCATACACCTAGACATGATACTGAGTGATGTATGTGTCTTAAGCACCAAGTTTAAGACCTCATTGAATCTAATGTTATCTAATTTTCAGGTGTGAACGATAAAGGAAATAAATTAGTTGCACCTCCTAATAAAAAAATATAATTTTTTTCCAACCAATTACCTAGCCACTCTGCTAACCTCATAGAAAAATCTAATGTTGTGACTGAGAATATACCAGAACCTAATTTAGTCAACATGATAGATGTCTATCTTCTCCAAGACCAACCTAAACTCCTACCTGATATCACCTTCACTCATATTGATGCTTCTATACATGCACCTAATGGTCCTCTCTACATTACTAGTAGAATTAATGATAAACCCACACATGGAATAATCACTGATCTGGTATGCTTAGTGAATGTGATCATACAATAATTTCTTTGTAGGGTTTTATAGTGCTTATCTAATTAAAATATTTTATGGTGGAACTGCATTTTAATATAGTTAACTATTTAATTACTCCTTACACTATCTTTAGTAAGATTGGATTGTGTTCACGTTGAGTAAATGAAGGTTTATAGTTCACCTTGAGCATGTATGGATAGTTATCTATTATTCTGAATACTCTTTGGGATTAATTCCTTATGCATGTTAGTGGTTCCATGTTGATCATGTTTTCCTCTTGTTTGTGTCATTATTGAGGTAATTTTTTATGTATAGACATGTTTTGGATATAATGAGAACCTGAATGTAAAAGTTACTTCCTTTCCGATAGTCATGGGTGGTAGGTTGTTAGGCTTCCAGAGGCGATGGGAAACCTATTTTATGTTGAATTACCCCATGATTCAACCTTTATGTTTCCATTGATCGTATTCTTATTTTAGGTTCTCATGGGTGTACTATATTCTATGATTTGTTTTACCTTAGTTATGACTTTGAGTGAGATGGTTCATGCCTCACACATGCATTCGTTTGTGATTTTTATGCTTGATACATCCCTTGTTTTTCCTTCGTTTTCCTCCAGAAGTAGTCACCATGTAAGTGGTCATTGGGGTTGTTGTATGTTATGTTTTGGTTGACCTTGTGGTTTGGTCTTGTGATCGTTCTGCTTGTCTGTCTTGGTCGTGGGTCCTTTCTTGTCATCTCCTAGCACGGGGGGTGGTCCTTCGGGTCCACATGGTCGAGTGGAATGTGCTATGCACCCCATTGGGTTCCCAGGTTGTGTTCATGATGCAGAAGCGGATGCAAAGTTTCTAGAGCTTCACGTTGTTGAAGACTTGTCCTCACCTTGTACCTTAATCTTCACTGATGTAATTGTTCTTGTACTTGATGTACTCTTCCCGTTGTTATAAGGGAAGCATTATGTAATATAGTAATGTAATTATGATGTGTTGTATTTGTGGAAATATGCTCCACAATTGTATTATTGGAACTATGATTTAAATTGTAATAAAATGTTGTATCGTTTTTCCTCCCTATTAATTATGGATGATTATATGATATCATAATGTAATCTTGGATTTACTTTCTTTCATTTTGATAAAATTTTAGGGTTTGTAATGACCGTCTCGTGTACCCTAGAGGACGTAGATGACTTTGAAAATGTATAATTTCCTTTTCATATTAGGAATGTACAAATTTATCTTACGCAATGTTGTCCTTTCAAAAAAAAAATTGTGCGGTGTTTGTTGTCCTTTGGGGTTCACATGGCGGAGCATTACAACTAAACTCTATATATATATATATATAATAATTAAAACCTAAGGGAAATGATGGCGTAATGTTAAAACCTATCAACTATTTATTATCTATATTGTTACTAGTAACAATATTCTTAACCATCATATTGGAGGAATGATCAGTGGGTTGAGATCTCTTCTATCAATCAGGATCTTCAACCTCTATAGGTTCTTCTTAACTCTATTAAGATTAACTCTCAAGGGAGGGAGGACACTTTGATCTGGAAGCTTTCGCCCTCTAGTACCTACTCTGTCTCTTCTACTGTGGCCTCTTGTTACTCTGGAATTGATGTCCCTGCTTGGGATAAGGTGTGGGTGAACAACCTTACTTCGAAAGTTAATTTGTTTTTCTAGGTCCTTCTTCAGAATAAGCAGCTTACTAATGATAATCTTCATAAGAGGGGGTTCTCTTTTCCTAACAGGTGCTATTTGTGATGTGCTGAGGTTGAGACCTCTTCACATCTATTTCTTCTTTGTATGTTTGCTCATGCCATATGGTGTAGGATTCTTCGAATGTGGGATATCAGCTGGGTTTTTCCTGGAACTATTATGGATTTTTATAACCAGTGGAAGGCCCCCTCAAAGAATTGGGCCTTGAATCTGCTCTAAAATTATATCTTTCCTCACCTTGCCTGGGGTATCTGGAAAGAACACAATAACAAAAATATTTAGAGATGTTGCTCTCTCGGAGGAAGTGGTGTTTGGTAAGATTACTAGAGTTGTGGTTGAAAACTTTAATCTGCTTAACAAGAAGTTGAAAGGCAAAGAAAATTTTAGTATGCAGGAGTATGATTGTAGAATTGTGGGAGCCTGGAAGATTAATGTGGATATGTTCAATATGTCCAAAAGTATTAAGGATCCTAGAGAGGGCATATGTTGGAGTCTTCCCCCCCTAGCTAGGTCAAAATCAACTTTGATGGCGCAGCCAAGGGAAATCCTGGGCCTGCCGGGAGTGGAGGGGTGATAAGGGATGAAAATAGTGCTTTTATTGTGGTTGTTGCGGTTCTTTTAGGCACTCAGACCAACCATGTGGCTGAAGCCTCAGATGTTTTCCAGACCCTGAATTTGGCTAGCCAATTAAGTTATAAATATGTTTGGATTGAAGGGGACTCGAACAATATTATCCAATGCTTAAAGGGTTGCCAAAAACCCTCATGGTCAATACAAAATTGTATAGATCTCTCTAAGGAAATAATTAATACCTTTGAGAAAAGTTTCATAAAGCATGTCTATCACGAGATAAACATGGTGGCGGATTTCTTCGCAAACAAAGGTGTCAAGGCTCCAAATAAGATGATCTAGCAGGGGCAGGATGAGTTGGAGGTTGACGTCAAAGCGCTGATGATGTATGATCGTACCCACGGGCAGGTGCAATTTCCCATTCCTTCGAATGATGGCTGAGTGTCCTCCCCTGCAGTCTCGAGACTACGACTTATTATTTTGAGTTGGCTGAGGGATAATTATCTCATCCCCCAGTTGTATGTGATTTTTTTCGCATGCTTTCTGGGCATTTTAGTTGTTTGTTTCCACAGGGTTTTGGACTATTCCTTTCTTGCTAGCAGAATGATGGGTGGCGAAAGTCGCATAGTGGAATCGATTAGCAGTGCGCAGTTGAAGAGCAATCCTAAGCTATGGAGGAAGCTAGAGAATGGTGGAATTACTATTTTTATTAAAAAGCTCCATGCCTGGGACCTAGAGGTAACTAGGGTTTTTGAGAAAGATTGGAATAATGGCGAGATTAACCTATTTGGAATACATGTTATTATCAATGAAAAATTGATTGTTGAGGTAACTAGCCTATCTACGTAGGGAATAAAATTCTATAGGGTAGGGAAGTAGTCTAATCAAGCGATCAATAAGTTCCCCAAGTTGGAGGCTGAGAAGGAGGAATTACATAGGACCTCCAGAAGCTACTTTGACACGGATAGTATTCTTTCGCATTAGAGGAGGGTTTTGAATGTGTTGATGGAGTATGTTACTTTAGATGGGCGTTATACCAGAGTCTTTGGGTATCACTTCATCCTGCTGAATCATTTCAGGCACCAGGTTAGGATATCGTTTCCTTTTTATCTGGCTTCTTCTCTAAATACTAGAATAAAAAACCATTGACACAACCCTATTAGGTGTCCTATCCTTCATGAAGGTTTGCTTGTCCTTTTATGATCATTTCAAAGCTATGCTAGCTCTGCCTCCACAGTCACATAAGGTCGGGGTTGATGACAAGGACAAGGGTAAACCTAGGGATTCTTCTTTGAAAAAGGGCAAGAGAAAAATGTCGGAGGAGCCCTCTTATGATGTTAATGAAGAGCAACTGTAGTCGGAGTCATTGTCTAAGTACTCCAGCTATCCTACGATGGACAGAGAAGATAGATCTCGCTTCCCTGTGGACCTCAAGGTTGGGGATCATTATTTTAAGGAGAAATGGGAATTTCCCACTGATGTGCTTGCTATTGCCCACAATGGGGCAGTGGATAATTTTAGGCTCATGAGATGGGTGTTCTTCGAAATCAAGGAAATTAAGTTAAACCAAAGAGCCATGAGTAGAAAATTGGAGAAATCCATGGAGGACAATAACAGAGGTAGTGGAAGTGGTCGGGCTACTGGGTTGTGGACAGAAGAAGAGAAGAAGTATATGGTGGAATGCCTCAAGAAAACGGTAGAGGAATTACATGATTTCAAAGGCAATCACGATGGTAAGCAGGCAGATATGGAGGAGCAGTTGAGGAACATTAAAAGTTATCTCCACAAAGTGTTGATTATGAACCATAAAATTTTAAAATCAACCACACAGACCATGAACACCATGGTGGCAAATCTGGAAAAATCCCATCAGGTTAAAACTATTGTGTTTTTGGACTTGGACAATGAGGAAGGGAAGCTAGAGGGGGATCGAGTAATAGGACCAGAGCTAACTTGAAAAGGAACGTAGACCAAGCGTTAGTCAACATCTAGGAGATCAAGAAGTCTGCTCTCAACATGAACAATCTAGAGCAGGAAGCGGCAAAGATTCTTCAGAACCTGGCCTAGTGGCCGATTGTTTTGTGGTTTTCTGTCAGTTTTTTGTCCTTGCTACCCTGGTTTTCTTCTGTGTTTCTCTTTGTGGGCAGTGTCCTATTTTTTTTCTGTGCTTTGTTAATGTTTTATCTTACACTTTCTTACTGTTAAAGGTTTCGGGTTTCCTCTAAAACCTGTTTGTTCCATAATAAAAAATAATATTCTTCCCATGTCTAAAACTATTAGGTAACATATACCCTTTTTTTATTGTTAAAAAGTTATATTTTATTTTTTAATTGGTGTGGATATTGATGAAAAATAGACATTTTCTTACATGGATAAACTTTGTTATACAATTACCCCATTCAAATGATGTATAATTATGACTAGTATAGCAATTATTTTGTTTTGTATACTATTGATAGTCAACCCCATGATGTGGACCCATCTGATTAAACTTTATTCTTCAATGTATTATTAAATTTGGCACTGTGCCTTCTCTTTTTCTAAAGACTCTCACATTGGCCTTCAAAATAATATAATAAACATATTGTAAAACCCTTTTTGAAACCTTATTTTCATGTTGCAGCTTGCCAAAAATGCTAGCGAGGAAGAGTTTGGAAGAGCGGGAATTGATAGTGGCAGGGAAAGTAGGAAAAAATAGTGAAAAACTGACGGAAAAATAGTGAAAAACAACCACAAAAAATGGAGGCATCACGTGCGTTGGCAATAAAAGTGGCAAAAAATGATGAACGACTGAGATACGTTTAACCCCCTTGCAAGGTCTCTCCGGGATTTTCAACCATTCGGCATAAAAAAAAATTAGCACTCTCAAATAGAAAATAAAATTTTCATCAAAATAAATTCACCTCCTTCCAATAACATTCAAACACATTTTTTTTGTTGTGGCACCCTCACCAACAACCGCATATCAGTTCAAACCAAGAGATCAAAAATTTTCACAACTACCCAACTCTCTTCATTCCATTATAATTCAATTTATTAATAAGAATGTTATCCAACTTCCTCTTATTCGTCCTACAGACACCACCAAACCTTTACCTCCTCATTATAATGCAAAAACATTTTTTCAATATCACCATACACCTAGACATGATATTGAGTGATGTATGTGTCATCTAATTGTTAGGTGTGAATGATAAAGGAAATAAATTAGTTGCACCTCCTAATAAAAATTACATTTTTTTACCAACCAATTAACTAGCCACTTTGCTAACCTTGTAGAACAATCTAATGGTGTGACTGACAATATACCAGAACCTAATTTAGTCAACATAATAGATGTCTATCTTCTCCAAGAACAACCTAAACTCCTACCTGATATCACCTTCACTCATATTGATGCTTCTATACATGCACCTAATGGTCCTCTCTACATTACTAGTAGAATTAATGATAAACCCACACATGGAATAATCATCGATCTGGTATGCTTAGTGAATGTGATCATACAATAATTTCTTTATATACATGAATTATATATGAACATCCTGAAATGTTAGTGAGAGTACCTCCTAAAAGGAAACAATATATTTTTTGAATCTCTATGTCTCTTATTGTTTCCCAACCTTTGGTTGCTCCTTTTGTTCCCCCTACAAGGGAATAAAAGGAACTAATGTTGGAAAACACCCCAATTCCCCCTCCATAAGCTCAAGCTCATGCACAAATAAATCAAAATGTAAAGGAACAAAAGAGAATATTTTATGCTATATCTCATCAACTTATTGAAGGCAATAAATCTTCACCTAACATTCCCTTGTCCACACAACAAAAATTCTAGTGAGATTCATCACACCCATCCATCTTTGAAATCACTTGACTCCACTCCACCTTCATCTCCAAACCATGAAATTCAACCAAGCCATGGACTAAAAATATCGCCACCTTCCTTGCCATAGAGTCCAAAAGATACTCACATGGTTGACAGTGCTCAAGATCATGTTGATAGCACTAGCATAAAACTCACTGTGGTATGTTCTGACACTAATTTAGATGATAACATGAATGAACAACAATAATATTATAATGAAATTTCCCTTATGTTTGTATGTAATCAATGAATTTAATTGGGGGAAATGTGATGATCCTTCTTCAACAAGTGATCCAACACATGTTGAGCCTGGTACTTCTCCTTGTACTACACTCATTATAGTCCCTTTAACATATTATTTACCTTGCATTTATAATGAGAAATATTTGGATGCAGAAAATTTTCTTAGATCATCTTGCATGTGTGGTACACCTTGTGTCTTTGTATTCTTCTTGTACATAATGTGGCATCCCTGTAATGTGTTGCTTGGTGTGTATTTGTGTTTGTTATTTTTTTTGGATGACCCTTGATGTTATCCTTTGCACAAGGATACAAAGAGAATGAATCTATTGTGGCATTCCTCTATGTGTATATTAATTCTCATTCTTGTCGTAAATGCCATTTTTATTCCTTTTAGGAATGATGCAAAGAGTTGGGACATTTATGTCTCTTTTCTATTGACCCAAAAGTAGGTTTTTATGTGATATTCCTCGCTATTCCTCGCAAGTATTCATAGCTCCATAAGTATTTGAGGAATGATGTCAATTTGAGAAATGATCATTGTGATATTTATCATTTATCATTCATACTAACCCTATATCTTTGACTCCCTTATGTGATCTCATTTTTATGATTTTTCTTTGTGGCATATGGATCTTATATATCATTTTGCAAATATTGTTGTTTCTACCTTAAAGGAAATTGCTCCTAGTAGGCATTAGCAATTACTTTAAGGTGGGGGCATACATTCCACTATGTGCTTCAATTTTCTCACACATCATGAACCTCGTGATGATGTCATGACATATTGATAATATTTGTAGCATCTTATTAGAGTTATTTAGAGAACAACATGTTTTGCCTATAATTCTTGATATAGTTGACATGAAAATCACTATCCTGCATGTTTTCATTTGCTAACCTTTCAAAACTCACCTAGTGAATACTAGACTTCACTAGCCTATGGTGTTTCTTGTGTAGCTCACCTAGTGAATATTGGACTTCACTAGCTTGTGGTGATTTTGCTTATTCATGAACCACCTAGAAAATACTAGAATTTTCTATCCCATGACTTGTGGATGTATTTGGGTATAGATCCTAGTAAGAATCTATAGGTCTTTCTAGTCTATAATGTCATACCCTTTTTGTGTCCTTTGCATGCCTCATATTTTCCTCATGTTTGCATCATGTTTTCTCTATGTTTTCTTTATGTTTGCTTCATTTATATTGTTTGTTTGCTTTGTGTCTTCCTTGTGTATGTTTTGTGTCTTTTTTGTTGCATCGTGTCTTATGTGTGTGTGTATTCTTTTATCTTGACATTGTTGTTTGGTTGGATCTTGAGTTTGGTGGCTAGCACATCCCCTATCTTAGTGTCATCTTACCACTTCAGTGTCATGACAAATGGACCATTTTTGGCTTCTTCATACTTTAGTATGAGTATGAGCATAAGTTCATACCCTCACTAAAAGTGGGGGCTAAATGTAGCATTGTAAATTTTCACCCTTGAAAATTTCACATTATCTTTGGTTCCCTCCTAAGTGCTTGTGCTTAATTATGCTTATTTTTTACTTATTTAATTGTCATTTTTGGGAAATTGCATAAAATCTAAGAAATTAAATTAAATATTTATTTAATGAATATCTAAAACTCAAAATAGGGATAGACTAGGGGGGCCCAACTCCCCTATCCCAACTATTTAGGCCCTATATTTCAAATATTATTATTGGTCTCAATGTTCATAAATCCAAAATAAATTATCAGCTTATCATAATGATTAATGTGAAATATGTTGAAACTTGTATCTCCATTTGTATATCTAAGACCTTCTAAGAAATTTGAATATCTTTTGAGCATCTAAAAAGACTAAAGAAATTTTAATAGAAAAATAAGCAGAATATCTACAACACTTTATCAACCAAATCCATGTTTACAACACATCATAAAATTCATGTTTATGCATAGTAATATGTTTCATGTTTTATTTTTCTATTAGAGTGAGTACTAACTGTAGGCATCCATTAAAATCTGCAAAAAACTAAACTCATATAGGGGTTAGTACTTCACAAATTTAACAAAATACCTCTATGAAATACCTTGTAAAATGCTTAAAACATGCAACAAAAGGATGAAAGAAAGCTACAAGCATCATGAAAGCAATCACAAGTTACCTATTCCATAGTTGGATTGGTGTCACATGTGCTAGTGACCCTTTCCCAATCCTTGATCAAAGCTCAAATTGTGTAAATGCAAATGGAGATGGTGGAGTGATGATGAACAAGATCAAATCTCAAATGAAGAGAGTAACCTTGCAATAGATTCTGAAGGATTTGCTTGAGGATGATGCACCTATTTAAAGATTTTCAAAATGCCAAGTGTTGAAGAGGGACCAATGTGGGATCAAAGACAAGCCAATGATAGGAGGACACTTGTCATCATGTAATTAGTTGATGTATATGCAAGATTTGGGAAGAGTGCCCAAGAGGGGGAAATTTTGAATTCAAATTTGCAATAAATTTTGAGAGGGGGACAAGAAAGGAGAGCAAATAAATGCCCTGTTTGACTTGTCATGTTGAGGGAAAATGAGGTTTCAATAAATCAATAAAATTGATTTATTGTGCAAGTGGCTAGATCTAGATAATGCAAGTGGGATGTGATTAGCATTGGATTAGGATTAGATGATGATCATGCTGATTTAATGCTGATTAGGTGAGTTGACATTTTGGACTTTGATATTCTGATTTATTTGAATTAGAAAATGATGGAATATGATTTAGGATTTGATTTGAATGGCTTTTTGATTTATTTAAATAACCTTGGGCAATGAGATTATTTAAATGGATGAAGGTGATAAATGGATCTAATGCAATGTCTAGTTTAATTGATAAATGATCCTGATCGAATGCATAATGTAAATTTTGCATGTCTACATTTTGCCCCTCTTTGAAGCAATGTACTTGTTGCGTTGGTTCAAAGAATAAACTTGCCGCAATCGAAATTAAAAATTTTCTGATTTTCGGATGCCCCAGCGGAAAGAAGTACACTGGTACATTGCCCCTCGAGAGATCGAGCGAAAAGATTCGATTTGAGGGTCGATCTCGCGATAAAGAGGTTCAAAATGGATGGTTATGGATGACGATGCAAAGATGATTTCAAGATGCTTAGAATAACAAATCTATATTATTCTAAACAACTTAAATGATGATATGATATGAGATGGATGGGATTGATGATGTGATATGCTGTGGATAATTTATGATATGCTTAGACTAACAGATCTATATTATGATGATGATTATGCAATGCATGTGAAATGATCGATGTTTCCTATGATGTATGATATGAATGATATGTGGTATGCTGATAGTTTCATGGATGCATGATGGATGCATGCTAACGGTTTGTGGATGCAGGATGGATGAATGATGGATGCATTGGTGATGATGATTGACTATTCATGATGCGATGTTAGTGCGAAAGTGAGATGATGACAAGAGGATCCAACAAGTCCATGATTGGTCGAGACTTTATTAGAGATGATGATGATGATAATAAAAGATGATGATGACAAATGATGATGATTTGCTTATCAAGGATTGGGATTTTCAAAGGATCACTTACTTTATTTTTGATAACACGCCTAAGTACGATGCATCAAGGTATAAAGGACCAGGATGGCGTTGTACTTAGTGTGATGGACTTTGACTCGACAAA
>VDFB02166641.1:0-12623 GCA_007258455.2 Sequoia sempervirens | reverse complement strand
AATCCTTCTTCCAAATCACCAAAACTAATTTCAATATTCTCAACAGGTCCTAAATAGACTGAATCCACCAATTTTATCAAGAGAAAACACCCTTAGTTCATTCAAATGCAAAACCCTCACTTAAGCCATCTTAAGCATGTTCATACAGGGTTATAATGAATCTGTACTTTCCAAACCTTATTCTACTTTTCCAATGTCTCAAACACCTCTAAATAAGTCTACACAAGCTTAATACATCATCTAGAATGGGATTCTACTAGTCTTTCTATCAAAACCTACTTCAAGGTATCAACTTTCACCAAAAATCATGAAGAACAGAAACTAGGGCGTCACTCCAAAATTAGCAACTCGCTCTCCCTGCCCTTGAAAACTCTTAAAACTAACAAAATACATCTAAAAATTCCATTCCAGGAAGTTGAGAGCAATTGCAACGGTTGGAAAAGCCTGATTTCCCATAATACTCTTTCAAAACCCTTAACTGCAGGGTTCTCTGCCTGTTTTCAAAGAAAAGATAGAAAAAACCATTCATATTGAACCCAAAATGAATTTAATAATTTCCTCTAACAAATTTAATGCACCTTAATCCAATACCCCACTGTACAAGACCGTACAGGGGCCTGTAACAATGATTTACCATTCAAAAACACATAAATTACAGTATAAAGCAGGGGTTTCTCATTGATTTCCTTCATACACAATTCTCTAACCTCTTCTTCAAGGTTCTACAAACATATATAGACTCATAACACCAAAAAAAAATGGCCACAACTGACCTTTCAACTAACTAACCCTTCATATTCCTAACTTTTGCAATTTTGCATCTTTTTGCAACTTTCATGACAACATTTTTACAATATTGTAAACTATGACAAGAATGAACTCACATGACTCCAAATACATTATA
The DNA here is from genome assembly GCA_007258455.2 of Sequoia sempervirens. Taxonomy (NCBI): domain Eukaryota; kingdom Viridiplantae; phylum Streptophyta; class Pinopsida; order Cupressales; family Cupressaceae; genus Sequoia; species Sequoia sempervirens. Next base: position 11,719 of record VDFB02166641.1, on the reverse strand, counting down.
AATGGTCTATTATACCTTATTTTATGCTTAAAAGACTCAACACACCAAAATCAACCTAATGACAAACTTAATACCTTGTTTGCAAAGTGAGCCAACATGGTGCCCCTGCACCAAACCCCCATGATACACTCCCTCCATCAAGATGTGACCTAAAAAACTAAGGAGATTTGAAAACATGTTAGTCCAATCAAGATAAGAATAAATATAATAATATAATCAATCATTTATGTAATAAATTCAAATCATGTCGTTACAAAAAACTAATTACAAATAAAACTATTTAATTATAAAACCTACATACATAAAATAATCTTATAATATATTAACTCTAATAAAATCATGTAACCAAACATTTATTAATATAATAAACACATAACAAATCATCTATCGCAAATTAAACTAATTTTTATATTACATGACAACCATCTACACTTAATTAAATATAATAGCCAACAAAATTAATAATCATATAATAGTTATTTCAAAGTACTACAAACAAAAAGTAATATCAATAACAACAACAACAACAAAAAAATAATATGAAAGGTGTATCTTTATATGAGAAGTGTCACAATGACAATATCCAATGAGAAGAAAGGTGGCATTGGTGTAGAATGATAGTGCAAATAAGCCCTTAATTCTTTATTTTGCTAAAACTTTAAATTATGTATTTATTTTGTTCATAAGTATGAGAGGAGATTGCAAGTTAGTAGTCAATTTTTTATCTTCTCTTAATATTTAAAAATATATAGATAACTTGATTGTAAATAATTTTTTATTTTATATATAATATGGGATTGTACCTTTAATAATTAAAATATAAACCAAATGAATTAAAATATCAATATTCATTTAACCTCTTACATATCTAATAAAATATAATAGTTAAAAATATAAAATAAATAAATTATGGTATATACAAGATTAATGTTTCAAAATCTCATAAGTTTTAGATACGGTGTTCTTATAAATTATGTAGATATTTATGTATAGATGGATTTAGATGATTTTGATAGAAAATTGTGTGAATTTTTTAGTCATATTTTTGGATCAAGGTTTTAGATCACACCCCCTTCTTTTTATTATAATATTTTTCCTCTCTTGATGATTGATCAACAAGTGTGATCTAAATGTTGACTAAAATATTTTAACATAATTTTCTACCAAAAACATTTGTATTCAACCCATAACCATTTATAATTTTTGAAAATAACAAAAAATGAATTAAGAATACAAATTATGGTGATCTCTCAAATATAGTAATGGTAAATTTATTATTCAAGTAATATTATATAGAGTCAAATCAATCACCTAGATACATTAGTTATAATAGTAAATTACTTAAAATCTAAATATTTTCATTATTTATAATTGTGAGGGAATAAATCACACTTACATAAATTTTTTTAAAAAAATAATTAAATATAAATGATAAATAAATTTGATTTAAGATGATGAGTTGTGATTAATCACTAATGATGTGATAAATATAAAAATTAGGAAGAAAATAAAATGAATAAAACATGTATTTAATTACAATTCAAATGAAGGAATGTACTATTAACTTGGATTACTAGACTCAATTCACCAAGGTGCTAGAATATTAGTACATAAGTCTAACAAAATTCCTATAAGTCTAAAAGTCAATTATCATGCTCACTAGTTTAGATCCACATTTGTAGAACTAATCTCTACAACTACAGAACTAGTCTCCACATCTATAAAAATCATGTAACATGCAAAATTGAACTTGGACCTACAAAATTGAAATGAAAGGAAATGATTGTCTATCTTAGTTTCACCTCACCTTGATATCTAAAATATAGTAAGGAAATTGGTGGTTCTTACAAACACCTTTCAGGAATATGCTAATTTGTAAGGGTCATGCCCATTCAATCAAAACCCTGATCAATGATAACATGCGAACATGTAATATCCCTAAGATGATGTAATTAGGATGCTCTATAATTTTACTATAATGCTCTTATGTGAATTCTCTTTTGATGATTCCTTAGGTCATCTTTGTATTTCTAGCACTATTTCAAAATGATTAATGATTGTGTTTCACAGGTGGTTTTCGTTGCACCACATCAACCTATTAATGCTTGATACAACCATTAGATTTATACAAGATCCAAGATCCACAGGAGGTGGTTAAACCATGTCACGAAGGTCGAGCGCCATGCTGGCCCACGCCGAGGAGACCAAGGGCGACACCTTGCAACATTCCCCCCAACGCAAGCGAGGGGTTCGAACTTGTGACCTCGACTCTAATACCAATTGTTGCATAGGCGACTGTCGTTGCACCAAATCGACCTATTAATGCCTGATACAACTGCTGGATTTATACAAGATCCAAGATCCACAGGAGGTGGTTAAACCATGTCACGAAGCTCGAGCATTGCACTGGCCCACACTGAGGAGATCAAGGGTGACACCTTGGAACAGATTGTCCTTAAATACAATGGGATAACACACAAATTAACATAAATATGCACTAGATTAGCTCACAATGACTAGTAAGAGGAAATTGTTAATGAGTTAGCTCAAGTCTACAACTGCACATCTACTATTGAATGGTGAATGAGAGATCTAGGAAATATGATTAACTTCTAGGGATGAGTGATGATGGAGACATGATATAGATAATATCATGAGTTGAATCAATACAATAATATGCCATTTGTGGACTTGCTATTGCATAAAAGACACTTTAGTTGAATGAGCCTAAAACATAAAGGGAAAGGGCATGTATACAATTTTCACCATTACAATAATATAGTAGAATTTTATTTATTTAATATTGACTTAATAAATTGAAATTGTAAATGAAATTTAATTATTCAAGTTTTAAAAAATAAAATAATGAAATTTGATAAATAAAAATATAAAAATATGGAAAAAATTATTATTATTATTTCATGCCAAATTTGTGGATAGAAAGAGAAACAAACATAAAACATTAAGATATATTTTGTTCATTTTTACCAATTACTCAAATTTTTAACTAGTTTCAAATTCCCAATCGAATATTCCCTAGTACATAAAATGCAAAATGTATTAGAAAAACACCGTTTGCTACGAGTCTCCTAAATAACAAAATGTGAAATTGATATTCCAATATTCTACTTCTCCTTTCAAATGAGGTCACATTAATCTAACCTCGTGAAAGATAGTCAAATCCTCATCATCAAATATTACCTCCTTATCAACTACAATCCATTTTGCTTTAATACCAATCTCTTCAAAATTAATTGATTATTCATCTTCAACCCTATCAAATATTATAAAAACATAACCTATAACCTAATAATATATAAAATTAATTTAGACCATTATACTCTAATTTTTTAAATATAACAATCCTATAAAAAAACCCTAGTCTACAATTCCTTTCTTAACTTGAAAATAAAACCTTTAACCATCCTAAATATTTTTAAAAAATTTAAAATTACCACATAAATTATTAAATTTGCCAAATTACATTAAAGCCCCATAACATTTGAATTTGAATTTAATTAAACTCTATATATTAGAGGCGACATCATATGCTTAGCTCCATAGGTTGGTTTGGAATGAGATTTATGTTGCCACGTGTACCATCCATCCCATCGTAGAAAGAATAATATTTTTTTAATTGAAAGAAATATTAATTAATGGTAATTGATAAGAAAGAATAATTGATGGAGATAAAAAGCACAAAAAGAGCTCCACGTTTGAGCATTGCGATAAAGCTTATCTTATGCCTACTTTTTCCTTCTTCCACGCATTCAAAACTCTCACAAAGTAGCACTTACTACATATATTTTAATGTTTCTTGTTAGTTGGTTTCAAATATGAAGCATACAAATATACTATATCTATTGTCCACAAATTAATTTATCAAATTAAAATAATTTCTAGAATTAGACATATGATTATATGTAAAATTTCTCACTTAGAAAATATTTAGACATAAACTAATAAACTAAAAAGTCGTAGAATCTTAAATACACAGAGCATTAGAGAATGCCATTGCAATTTAAAGATTAGAAAGGGACTTTGGCACTATCATTGTTTAGAGGAATCGTCTTCCATCTTTCATAGATGTGTTATTTTAGGTCTCGAAATCACTACTCACACTTCTAGAGGGATCAAACCACTTCAAAGCTAGGGATGTCTTTCTTAAAGGTGGATAGAGTAGCTCATCAACAAAGTGAATGATGATAGGCCATTTGTTGGGAGTATATAATATTTCCTTCACTCTGGACTTAGCTATTTAACCTAGGAGGGTGTTCCTAGATGTAACCTTTAACAATATTCAATAATAACTTAATGTAGACAAATAGGAAAACTTACAGTAGTATCTAATGAATGCCTAGCCCCAAAAGTTGTCACTAAACCAAGGACTAAGCTATTGCATGTATGAAATCTATTAAGTTGATGAAGATATACACTACATGATTCTCTAAGATGAAAATTTACTATGGTGTGCTTCAAATGTTTTCCTTGGGAATAAAATTGAATCATGAAGTGCATATAAACTAACTCCTACTCCTACTCCTAAACTACCAATAAAGGACATTCTTTGTTTTAAAGGTGCATGGAGGGATAAACACTTGTAGGAATGGTGCCTTCTATTGGGTTATAAAGTCATAGTTACCAAAAGACACAACATATCAAAATGACAAAAGAGATAATATTTAACAATTGAACATGAATAATAATCCCTTTCCAAAATTTTAAAAATTCATATGTAATACTGAAAATATAATTACAAATAATATTTGCAATGCATTAAAAAAGTGCTATGACACTTATCAAATCAATATTACGTTCACACCAACATTTATGTGGTGAAAGAAAACCCTAATCTAAGAAGACCTCACAATTTGTAAATAAGAAGTTTTCCTAAAAATCTACAATTGACCAAGAAGACATTTAGTTACAAGAAATCTACCTCTCCGTGATTTGTAAAATGAGTTGTACTCTAATGGTGGTTGCACATGCAAGGATTGAAACCCTCTATCTTGCTCAACATTATAGTCATGTGGAAGTGGAGAAACAAATAAGAAATTGAATGAGAAATGAACTGATATTTATAGCACTTAGTTTGGTCACCAAATCATCATTAAAATTTAATTGAGAATTAGATGTCATTAATGTTGCATGTGGAGCAATTTGAAATCCAATGAAATCTACATCTAGAAATCCAACCATTGCATTTATGCCAACATGACACTCTTCATCATTCACTTATCAATTTTGAATTTTTGACTCATGCTCTTGGGATAAGCATGAATTTATAGGTGAGAAAAGTCAACTAGTAGTTGTAGGGGGTCAATTGGGCATTAATGGTGGTTCTAAATAGGTCTATAAGTGGTTGGGATGATTAGGTTACATCGAGGAAGGAATGTAGTATTGAGGATGATTGGACTCAATTCACCTAGGTGCTAGAATATCAAAGTAAGTCTAGACAAATGCCTACTAATTTGAAAGTCAATTATCATTCTCACTAGTTTAGATCCACATTTATAGAGCTAATCTCTATATTTACAAAGTTGATCTCCACATCCATGAAAATGATTTGACATGTCAATTTTTGAACTTGGACATACAAAAGTAAAAGAAAGGAAATGCTTATTTGTCTCAATTTCACCTCACCTTTATATTTGAAATATAGTAAGGAAGTTGGTGGTGCTTACAAACATAAGTTTGGAGAATATGCTAATTTTCAAGAGTTGTGCTCTCTTCGATCAAACCCTTGCTAACGTATTCAAAAACAATGAACCGAGATCAATGACAACATGCAAACATGTAATTTGTCTAAGACGGTGATGTAATTAGGATGCTCTACAATTATACTATGATGCCCCCATGTGAATATTCTTTTGATGATTCTTCAAGTCATCTTTGTATTTCTAACATGATTTCAAAATGATTAATGGATATTCTTAAATACAATGACATAACACATAAAATAATACAAATATGCATGGGCTAGCTCACAACAACTAGTAAGATGGATTTTATAAGGTCCAATTATTAGGATTGAGGTGTCATTTACCTTGCAATCTTGTGTGTTATTCATGTATCTCCAACACTCTTGGAAAGCGTCCTTGGATTAGAATGAAATTAAATATTTATTTTGTAATTTAGATTGTCTTATAATCTTGATATTAGTTATTATATACATTCATGAAGGGGTTGGAGTTGATAATAATAGTTATGAAGCTATATTTAGCAAAGATCTCAATTTGGGCATGAGCATTTAAATATTGTTGGTGGATCCCAAATGAGTTGGGCGATGATTTGGATGCCTACCTTGGGATATATATCATTATGCAAGAGTTATAAGCCAAAGATGTTATCTATTATTAGTGTGGGGATTATTTTTTTCAATGAGAATTACTTTTACTATTCTTGGAAGAGTCTATTCATTTTGGACATGGATTTTTTTATATTTTATATAATGATTTTGTGGTACATTATCTTAGGAAACTATGTGTTGTGCTCAACTCCCATTTATCTATAAATAGAAATACAAGACAATAGTTTTATGAGATTCTTTACAAGTATACAATGGCTATGAGATCAAAGGGTTAGTGCGTGGATGTATCTCTCCTTTGAATATTAAAACTTATTTGTCCTCTTTCTCTTGTGGATTTTTTTCTTAAAATAATTTCTCCATGTAAATCCTATGTTATCTACAATTTGTTGATCTATCTTTTATTAACAATCTTGCAATCACATAACTTTAATCATATGATAATCCTTTTTAAATAAAAAATAGATTTACCTACACTTTCAAAATATTTTATTATAGTGGTTTCACCTTGTATATCAACATTAGGTATCATAGTTAAAAAAATTATAGAGAGGGATACCTTTCTATTAAGTGTTGGAGGTTTTTTTGTCTCCAATGAGAGCTTTATGTTGTGTGCTTTTGCATATTTGAGCAAAACGATTGTATACCATAGCTTTTACTGCTCATATGAATATTAAGAAATTCAATCTTACCATATGTGAGATGTGGAAGTTGAAGATATAAGATCTCGAAGAAAGATATCAATGGTTATCTATTTCAAATGAAAAGAAGTCATTAGACGCGTCTCTTGAAGATGGGTTAAAATTAGACAAGGCATGAGAAACCATACAATTATGTCTTACAAATTTCATCCTTTTGAATATTTCTCAAGAGACTACCATGCCCAAGTTGCAAAAGAGGATATATGATATCAATCAAACTAAAAGTATTTCAAATAAATTATATTTCAAAAGGGTTGATCTCACAATATTGTTAGTGTGTCACACTTTTTGGCCAAAGTGGGATATTGAAATCAATATTTTAAACCAAATCTTCACCTTCTATCACCCATATTAATTAAACCATTAAGAATTTGAAGATGATGTGAATTAGGGATTACTGAGATTTTATGTGTTGATTGTAAATGTGCATATATGTTTAATTAAAAAAATAATTTATGATTTTTTGATATAAACTTTAATAACTTATTTTTATACTTAATTATATTTTTTATGATGACATTTATTCCATATTGCATAATTTTTTAACAAAAAAACATAAACTATAAATTCTTAAACATAGATTAGTAACACCACTATCCAGTGTACAAATATTTTTTCATAATGTTTTGTTACATATTTCATTTTTATTAATTTTTGAAGTGAAATTAATTATAATTTAAGCATATGTTTATTCTATATCGCATAATGTTGTGTACATATATATCTATTTTTTTGAAATAAGGACATTAATATCTAGTTCATAGATTTTTTTAAAAAAAATCTCTATTTTTCTATCTTTCCATGTGTATGAAATAAAAACCTGGATGCTCGGTGAAAAACTTATGTTCATTAGAAAATAGAAAATAAATATATTAATAAAATTAAATATATTTGAAATTATATTTTTTGTATACCTTACTTTGAATGCTACAATTCTATAACAACCTCACCACGTTGATTCTATTTTCTAGTCCAACCTGAGGTTTGAAATAGAGAATATCTGGGACCAAGGTGGAGAGGTCCATCCAAATACCTTCATTTGAAGAACTTTCAAAGAAGCTACCTTTGTTCGAAGGTATCAAGGACCTTCCTTTGAAGGTACTTTCAAATGAAGGTCCTTTATATGAACTATTGAATGAAGGTGCCTAATATGACCTATAGAGGCCCTTTATTTAAGTAATCAAGGGAAAATCCTAAATTTATTATTAAAGTGGGTTAGCACAATAACAATTAAATCCTATGAAAATAACAAAGTACAATGGAAGTGATGTGAAGACAAAAGGGATAGTGTTACCCTATGTCTCCACCTTCCATGATTAATCTCTGTTATACCTCCTAGCTTGCAGATAAATAACAAAGCCCTCAGATTTATGAGCAACTATGACTAAAGACTAAGCCCTATGCAAGTGTTGAAGGATTTGCAGAAAATAAAAATAACCCTACAATGAGCTAAAATGACTATGACTGTTAATGACTATGACCCTAAGTTGACAGCAAGTTGACATAGACTAAGAATGCAAGAAGTCAAAATGAGCTAAAGACTGAGAGATCTCCAAATGAGGTCAAAATTGCCCTTTTATAAAAATTGCAATTTTGAATGTGTGGCCAGGATGAAAGGATGACAGGAACCCTAAGATCAATGCTTAAGATTGAATGTTGCTGGGTGCATTAGGGTTAGGTCAAAATTAGGGCAACAGGTAAGAATGAAGGGTGGAGATTGAATTATGAAATAATTCGATCAACGGTCGAAATTAAATGAGAAGTCAAAAGTCAAGAATTAAATTGGAAGATAAGGCTGGCACGGACAAAGAGGTTGCTGGAGGAATTAAATAATAAAATTTATTTACTCCAGGTAACTAGTAAGTAATTAAATAATAAAGATATTATTTAATTATGGAGGAATGTGATAAAAGAATTATTTTGAAATTAAATAATGATTTTAATTCAAAATTCAAGAGAATGGCCAAATTAAATAAGTCAAATTTATTTAATTTTAATGGGAGAAAAAGCTAACGAATAATTAAATAATTAAATAAATTATTTAATTATAGTGGAAAATTGACAGAATTAAATAAATAAGAATTTATTTAATTTTTTAGAAGAAGGGGACTTAATTAGTGACGTAATTAAGTAAATAGAATTTATTTAATTAATCAAGAAGACATAAATGATAAAGGGAAATTAAATAAATTATGAAATTTATTTAATCAAAGGAAGACTTTAGATAATTAATGACGTATTAGATAAATAAATAATATTTATTTATTTAATAATCAAGGAGGAACAAAATGACATGAATTAATTAAATAATTATGAATTATTTAACCAATAGTTGAATGTGAACCAAGGACATAATTAAATAGCTTAATTATGCTAGGACGAAAGTGGTAAAAATGAAGCTTGCAGGCCTAGGTCATTTTTAGGTGTCTACATTTTGCCCCTCTTTGTCATAATGTCGCTTGTCGTATTGTGACAAAGAAAATTAAGTCAAAATATGCCCCAGTGAAGGTACGGAGTATTCTTGCCCCCTCGGGAAATTTTCAAATTTTAGGTCGGCGCCAGAAAAATTTGCAAAAGGTCCCGATAAATCAATTTGATGGCCAGAAAAAGCGGCGCAGTCGGTTTCAAATTCTGACATGTTTAAAGCAACTTACGGAGAGGTCAAAGGCGCGGAAATGAGCCTCCAGTATTAACTGCAGTTGAAAAATGTCACTTTCACCCTATAAATAGATGGTCAAATGGGTAAAAGTCAATTCACTTTCACTATTCACCTTGTAAATCTTGAGAGCTCAGAGCAAAAGGCGCAGCAGCGACGATGGTGATTCCAGTGACAGAGCACCGCAGAGAGATCGTGAGGACCTTCAGACGGCCAGAGGGCTCAGGACCTGCGGTATGTACCCTAAACTTGCTTTGTCATTTTCTCGATTTACGTGTTTTTTATGCTTTCTAGGGTAGTGAACGAATGCGCCGCGATGCATATGCATTCGCGTAAGCTGCAATTGACTTCGCGTTCGCCGCATTTGATGCGTCGCGACGCAAGTGCAAAGACCAAACGAGCCGCGCCACTGGTTTGCGCCGCATTCAATTTTTGGTGCGACGCAAGTGCTTAACCGCATCGCATTTGACCTATCAAAAGCCGCAATCGCAATTCTGCGACGCAACTGATTATTTGAATGCCGCAAGTGAATTTTCGCGCCGCATCCGCAATGTGGCGACGCAAATGCCTATATTCGCGACGCAAGTGTAATATAGCGACGCACTTGACTTGGTGGAACGCATTTGATTTTTCGAACGACGCATTTGTGTTTTTGCGACGCAATTGCATTTTTGTGACGCATTTGCCTGTTTTCTTTCTTTAACTTGTTTTAATGCTTTCATGCCCTAAGTCATTTTCCGTGATGGTCACAATTGTCCAAAAAGGTGCTAATGCGGTGTTCGTCTTTTTGCAGAGGCAACTTGCCCCTATATATACGAGAGAGAGCAGACCGAGGACCTTTCGGTTTGGCGATCAGCTAGGCCCGCGAGAGCGGCGACGATTGATGAGACTCGGTTTATTCCATGTTGCGTTCATGCCCGCCATTCGGGCGAACAGGGGTTTGCTGACGGCGCTGTGCGAGAGATGGCATTCAGAGACCTGTTCCTTTCACCTGCCGACGGGTGAGGCTACGATTACTTTGGAGGACGTCTACCATATTCTCCAGTTCGATTCGGGGAGTGGATGCGTTAATGCGATCCCGCCATGGCAGCGGAACCGGTACTACGAGGATCGGGGAGTCGCGGACTTCGGCATTGAGGAGTTAAAGATCCATTGGGATTTCACGGCGGAGCATTCTGATGCTTTGATGCATTCACGGCGACTTCGATTGGTGGAATCTTGGTTCCGGACGGCGAGGAGACCGCAGTTTCTGATTGGCTGGGGGGATGTCATGGTCGGCATGCGACGAGAGAGGATAGTTTATGCATGGGGTCCTTGTTTGCTAGGGACACTTTATCATCAGCTGCATGACGTTGTGTATAGGAGAGGAGAGAGTATCTCCTGTGGGACCACACTGATGATGATCTGGGCATGGGAGAGTATTGCCATATTCCGCCCTCCTATTGACAGACCACAGCTGGCCGCGGGGATGCCTTACTCCTACTACTATGCCGGCGCATTACAGCAGACCCGTATGGGTGAGACAGGGTGGTGGCGGCATCGGATTGATACCATGGTGACCTTCATCTGGAGACCCTACAGGGATTGTGAGGTATGGGATGATGAGGACGAGCATCTCAGTTTTTGCAGGCAATATCGATACCTGATTGGCAGGACAGTACAGACGTCGCTTGATTATTGAGATGTACCTGCCACAGCGTGTACTGAGACAGTTCGGGGAGCAGCAGGATGTACCCATGGGGACGGCAGAGTATGCACGATCGTCTAGAGAGTATGCCTGGGGGCCGGCCATCCCAGTGGCCTTCGCGACACAGCAGATTGACAGGTTAGTAGCCCAGGCCTGGGGTTGGAGAGGTGGGGCAGCAGATCCAAGTACCACACCAGCCTATGATCTATGGTGGCATGCACGCCGACCTGTACCATTGACAGATCCTGACGGGCCAGCACCAGTTGACAGGCGGTCAGTGATTCCACGAGTACCGCGAGCCAGACGAGGGGGCAGAGGCAGAGATGGGGGCAGAGGCAGAGGTAGAGGCAGGGGCAGGGATGGAGATG